>WOGR01002582.1:0-17195 GCA_015342045.1 Leptinotarsa lineolata | reverse complement strand
TAACTCCAGAACATGTACCACAAACTAAATTAGTGAGGATTTTTCCAGCAAAAGATCTACGAACACAAGACGAGATAGACTGTACGGAATCATTCAATTCAGAGCGGTCAGGAGTATTGAATCTGCTATTTTCCTGTTCACGAAGATTATTCAACATTATTTATTATGATTTCATAATGATTTTTAATTTATCAGAAAATTCGGTATGTAGTATTATAAGCGATCAGAATTAGTAAAATAGTCGTTCATTTGATATTTATCAATCGCTATCTTGGGTAGAGAAAATATTGTTCAAAACCACGTAAATGAAATAACGAAAATCTGACCAATCACCATAACGTTTCACTAATTTGTCAATTTTGCGCCAGACCCACCTTTTATCGTATGTCAGATACGGTCTGCAACCAATTCGAAATCAATGTTGAACCAGGTATAGCAAACAAAGCTAACGACTTCGCAAACACAGATTTATAAGAATATAATTCAAAAAGAAATGGAACACATGTTCTTGGCCATTCAGCTATTCTGCTTCCGCCGAAGCCAGAAAGTCTTAAAGACGTCCCGCCTCCGTTTCCCTAGATATTTGCACAATATAGGGTGGTTATAGGCCAGTTGTCGGCTAATAACCAGTACAAAACTTCGTTAGAAGACTATTTTTTCTATAAATGTAGGAAAGGGTAGAAAATATTGTACTCATATAATGAAAAACACAAAGTCGATCTAAGGTGAGGAAGTGAAATTGTTCACCCTCGAAATGCACCCGCTTTCATCCCCCGTACTTTGCATAAACTCCGATTCATTTATTTTTTTTCGTAATAAGCAGCTTGTTTTCTTAATAACTATCTGCTTTTATTATCTTTGTTATCAAAAATTAGCAAAGCAAAGACCCATCTATCCCCCTTTGGTGCTTTTATAAGAGTCACAAAATGAAATAATATTTATTCATTCGCATGTCGCGTATTTGATTTTGAACAATATTTCTTTTCACAAAATTATTTATATAATTCAAAAGTGATACCTATATGGAGTTATTGTTGTTATGTCATAATCGTCCTACTTGAGTAAAACTGAAAATTTTCTTCCGTATCGCCTGTTCTATAATTATGACAGTATTATACAATTTCATATACAACTGAGAATCATTCAGCTTTGAAGAAATGCTGTTCGACATTCCAAAAGACGGAAAATAAAATCAATATTTGCGGTTCAGGACACCTGGGGTAACAAAACATGTGTATAGTATTGTTTAGTTTTTATAATGGCTGGAAACCTGGACGCCGATAGAGAAATCTTAGGTAAGACTAAGCATTGTCTTTACGCAATATGGAATATCATCGCCATTTTCTACCTGGACACTCTCATATACGTATATGTCTTTTATGAATATTCACTTAAAAAGTTAATATTTTTTCGGTTTTATATGAAACATTTAGAATGGACATTTTTATTCATCTGAAATCTTTTCTTTAATGAGAACGTGACGACAAATTATTAGCTCTATAACATTTTCTGTAAGGTTAGGTAGCCCATAGTTTTATGGTGGACATGCGCATGTTTCATTTTTTTCAAGACTAACTGAAATATCTCGTGAACGATTGATTTTTGATATAAGGAATTTTTCATGAAAATGAGTCAAAATTATCTCGAAATTTCAAAAGTGTCCTAAAACTCAAGGTATTCCATTTGAAGAACCTGAGTTTTGGCCTATTTACATATCTTCAGAATTAGTCATATATTCCGAACACCTTCTTAACATTTTAGAATTACTCTTGCAAGACGATGAAATGAAGTATTTTAATGAATCAATAATAGCTTATTTATATTATTCTATCAAACTTTTGAATTTTATGGGGGAATCACTCGAGGGCCGAATGGGTAAACAAATGGTGTTGTTACATTTGAATTGAGGAAGTTGTGGGCAACTTCCGGTATAACCGGAACTGTTGGAAAAACTCCATTATTTTCAATCGATGAAGGATATTAAAAACCCATGTTTGCCAATTTTCTGGCAAACATGGGCAATCCTATTATTTCCCTAAATACCTACGGCTAACCGACGGGCATTGCGCTGTACCCTGTAAAAAAAGCAATGAATGCTTTCCCTAAAGAAACTAATACATCAAAATAGTGTACATAGCTTCTACCTTTTGTACAGATTTGGGTGAAATTTCTAGCTAGCAAGTCGTAACTAAAACGTCACTGTTTGCAAAAACAAAAAGTGTTTCTAGGCAACACATTACGTTATCAGGAAGTATAATGTTTGATTGACATACCACAAATGCAAAAAGAGTAAGTTTTTTTGTTAAGACAAAACACATGCACTCCAGGAAAATCCTTAAGGCGCTCTAAGAGCGGTGCCTGTGCGAAAGGACTGATTCACGTTGGATTTGAATCGATGAAGATTGAATTCATTTGGAAAAACGTTCTTCCACATAAACGCAGTTCTCCAAATGGAAGAGTTCCTGAACAGTAAAGTTCGAGGTGTACTGAGTTGAACTTCAAAACGATGAGTGGCCACAGTCCGTCGCGTATTTCTGATATGTACACATTGATGGAATCAAATGTGCCAAATCACTGTGAACACCTCCCGTGAAAGTATCCATAAAAGAGAGATAAATCTCCAACCTTTCTTCGATGGTCCAGACTATCAAGCTTGCAAGTGATCTTCGTGTCTCCAATCAGGCGGATGGCTCTTTTCTGGATGGAATCCACCAGCTTCAGAGTAAGCTTAGGGGCGGAGCTCCATACATGAGAACAATACTCCAAAGATGGTCTGATCTGAGCTACATAAAGCATCAAAAGTTGCTGAGATGTATACAGTTTTCTAGTTTGGAACAGTGTTTCAAGCTTTTGAAAAGCAGCCTTTGCAATTCTAGCGACATTATTGTGCCAAGACATATTAGTGTCAATTTTAACCTCCAACAAACTTATCGAAGCAGAAAGCGGCATTGTCTGTCTTGACATTATTATATCCGGTTCGGAGATATTCATCTCTTTGGAGAAAACCAATGCCGGGGTTTTCGTGGCATTGAATTGAACCTGGTTACTTTCACCCCAATTCGAAATCATCTATAGATCCTCATTAAGATATGCAACCTCCTGCTGCCGGTGATGAGTGTGTTGTCGTCAGCAAAGCAATATATTGGATTCTTAGCTTTTCCAATGAGTCGTTGATATACAATAGAAAGAGGGTTAGAGACACTATGGATCCTTGGGGAACACTAGCGTTGATGGTAAAATCATTCGAGAGATATCCATCGACGGCTACTTGCAGAAAACGTTCTTTTAGGACGCTGGAGAGCTATACATAAAATGTTTCAACAAGGCATAGCATCAAAGTTTGGCCAGCAAACCCTCATGCTACATACGGTCGAAGGCCTTAGAGATATCAAGCGCAAAAGCTCTCCATGTTTCTCGATTGCGTTATTCCAAATATAGGTGACATACGATAGAAAGTCGCCTGTTGATCTTTGTTTCCGAAAGCCTTATTGATGGTCGCTCAAGATGTTGAAGCCTTCCAAATATTTAAGGATATAAGGATAATGAATAAATATCATAAAAGTGGAAAATGGAGAAGTAACTGACAGGTAGAAACAATATCAAAAACCCATAGAGACTTCACTATCACCTAATTCAAGTCATGATTTATTTCTGTTCTATTGCTTAAAGAAAGAATAATAATTCAGATGATCCATCGATGTTTCTGCAAGAAGTATCTAACTATTAACAAAACATTTGAGCAATGTGATACTGATATTAGCAATGTTAGACAAATCATCAAAAATATTAAAGAAAAAACATTTTCTATACTGAAAAACCTCTCAATACGAATTTTTGAGAACCTACCATCCAAAGAGTACTGGTTTATTCAAATAATGACTGCCAAAAATCATTAATACAATAAGATCTTTCATTAAAATCTAGTTTTATAATATACTATTACAACACTAGATATTTTAATCAAAATACCGATATAATACAGTGAAAAAAATGAAATCATAATTTAAAACCAAGCATTTGTGATTCAAAATCTGACAGCTCTGAAACCCCTCCAAGGTCTCATCAGTGGTGCTAAGCTAAATCATGATTGCATTGCTGGACTTAATTGTCCTCAAAGAAGAAACTCGAGAAAATAAAGGCGATGACATCTTCTGATGCGAAGTCGCAATCGGTAGGATCCAATGAAGATTCAATACACAAATATCAAAGATACACGAAGCACCTCAAGGCGGTCGATTGCAAAGTTGACGAGATTTGTCCTCTGTCTTCCACTGCAACTTCAACTACAGCTTTCACTGTAAGGCAACTAGATGAAACCAGAGCCCAGAGCCCAGAGAAGAAGCATTCGTAATCCATCTCCAAACAGCATTGTTTCGACTCGCCAAAGTCTCATCAATGGTACTAGGCTCAACCACGAATGCACTGTTGGACTCAACTGTTCTCAAAAGACAAGCGAACACACCTTATATGAAAGAAACTGGATAAAACCAGAGCACATATGAAGTAAGCTAGAAAAACCCAGGGCCCATATGAAGTAAACTAGATAAAACCAGAACCCAAATCAAAGCATTCGTTATCCAACACTAGATAGCGCTGGACTCCTCCTGGACTCAACTGTCGTCAAAGGACGCGATGCAAGTATAAGTGATGAGGCAATTTATGGAATCGACACAAAGACAATCCACAAATGTCAAAGTTGAACAAGGCCTCCCAAGGCGGTCCGTTGCAAAGCCAACCTTCGACATCGATCGTCGAACGAGATTCGTCAGGCAGAACCTTTCATTGTTAGAGGCTAAATGAAACCAGGGGTTTGGAAACCTCGTTTATCTCTGATATTCGTGGATTCAGTTTTCTGTCAATCCCATGAATGCCGTCTTCGTAAAGGCAGATGTCATCGCCTTTACATTGAACAGAGATTGGGGTTTGTCCCTTTTCTTCATATATTTTGTAAGCGTTCGACTAACTATCGTACCACAACTGGTGAAATCTTTATTAGAAACAGGTAAAGAGCGAGAACATTGATGATAATTTCTGTAGTAGGAATTGCCTGTTGAAAGGTAAGATTTCGTTAATCCTCAGCTCACTCAAGTCGTTCGCAGGAAAACGACAGCTGGTTAACCCACGTCTGATGCATTAGAAAAGGGTGGAGTGCTTCAAGTCACTTCTAAGTCATTGTTCTTAGTGGAACTGTTTGAGATATTTGACTGAAACTTATAACACTGTCCATGATAATTACTAATCAATTTTCACAAATGTTTCTATTTGAAGGTGCGTTTCGCTAACACCGTAGCTTCTTCGGTAGCACCGTAGCTTCTATTGAAACGCGTCTAGAAATAAAAAATTATCATGGATAGTGTTATTAATGTTTACCAAGTAACGGGTCAGTAAATTAATAGTTACTAAGTTAATAATACTGTTAAATCTGGATTTCTAGTTTTGGATTTACCTATTAGGGCACATTGCATAAAACAGCCACTTCAGTAAATAGTTATTTTCATCAAAGAATAATTATATTTCTCCAAATATTCATGAATGAGTATTGAACCAGAAGCCCAAAAATACATGGAAAGTTTTTTAAGACTACCTCAAAATGAGAGAGCTTTACAAATTTCATGTAGGTTGTATAAGATTATTCGTATTTGCTTCAATAAAAAAATCAAATTCAGAAAACTTGTCAAAGTCAAAAATAAGGTTACTAAATCCTGATACTTTCTTATCATCACTCAATTATGAAGTATCATCTGTTCAATAATATTTAGAAAATAACATTGAAATAAATTTGTCGAAGCAATTTGTTTAATTACTTTCAGCAATTGAATTTTGAGTACGTTTTCGAATATGGTTAGTGGTGATTAGAAATATGTTTTCATTCACCTTTCTTATAATATACATTTCAAAATCGTTCGTTTAAAACTATCAGGCAAGTGGAATCTTTGATATATTTGTTATATTAGCCCCACAATGTTATTTTATAGTGATCTCATCTTGAACTATATTTAGTTTTAACGACGTTAATTCGTATATGTTTCCCTAGAACTGAGTTGTAGGTATAATGAGGCAGCAGTGGATATAAACTAACTTAGATAATTTGTTTTTGCTTTTTTATTTTTACTCCACCTTGTATATCTTCGTAATGAACCAGTTTCACTTTTGATCTGATTTATATTTTGATTTTTTTTTATCATCACTTTTGATATATCAATTTACCTTCCATTTTGTATCAGTTCTAGGTCCTGTGAATGGAGTATTGAATTAAGTAAAATTTAATCACTATGAAAACGCTTGAGGAAGATACTGAATAGCAAAACAGGTTTTGCGGTTTTGTAAATTGTTCAGTGGAAGTCACAATAAACTGTAACTAGATTCACCGATATTCAATTTTTTAAAACATTATTAATAACATTGATACCGAGTGTCATATGACAATTATCGTATCAAGGGATTTGCATTGACCCCGCCCAGAATCTACGACTATCGACTCATCATATTTATAAAACTACTCAATAATCAACTCATTATTCATACAGCTTCATCTGTAATTGTGATCAGGTAACTGTTTCAATAATTGGTTTATTCAACAGTAAATTCACTACAACAATAGAATTGAAAAATTGATGACTAATTTCAGCTGATCAATAACGAATGATATCTCTTTTATGGAACGATGAATAAAATATCAACAGTGATGTAATATGGGTATATAATTTATATTCGACTCGAACATTTTTCCTGGCAATGTAACAAAGAACAAGCTTGTTCAATAATATCCAGAGCAAAGACATAAAATGAAAATTAAAACAAACTTTTGATATTTTTTCTGAAGGCATATAATTTTCTATAATACTTCATTTTTGACAGTGGTGATTAATTTCTCAAAAACAAGTGGTTCATGAAATTGATTCTCTGTTATTTGCAATAATGAAGTAATTTTTTTATCGATATGTACTTCTATCAATAATGAAAATGAAATACTTATTTGAATTCAGTGATCTGCCTCCATTGTGAAAAAGATTCTTTAGCTTCACGTTCAAATTATTGAATTGTTTTATTGCTTGCCCAAAACTTTTGAAACTTGTCCACTTCAATATTTCGACCGATTAGCTGATTTTTTTTTAATTGCACACGTAAAATTATGATCAACTTATTCCTATTGAAAGAAATTCAAAAATATTGAATGCTTTCAACAGGAATCTCTTTGAATCTTTGGTATTAAAATTTATAAGTTAAATAATGAATATTGTTTTGATTTCATTTGCCCTTATCCACTAGATGGATTGAAAAATAGATGTGTAAGTGTTCTGCTAAGTTGAGCCTTGAATTACTAACTGAATTTTCATTTCCTTTGTCGAGTTCGATGTCACTACCGATAGGCTGAAATGTGAACTCAACACACTATTTTTCTCTTGAAAAAACTGAAATGAAAATAACTGTTTACAACCTTGATTTCTTCAATTGATAATACGAGTATATTTTTAAAATTAACATAAAATGGAAAAAAAATAACGTTTTGTGGCATGTATGTTTGTAACTTGTGATTAGACTTCAAGTATGTTCGATGATTCACCCTTTCTTTCGATTTCTTTTAAATCTGAGAAACTATTTATTTGAATTTTCAGTAATATAACTCAATTAAGAAACTTTAATAATGGAATGGAAACACTTTTTTGTCTAATTTCCACAAGGTTTATTTATTCCGACGACCGGTTTCGGGGTTTAGCACATTTACTTGATAGTGGTCTAAACCCCGAAACCGGTCGTGAGAATGAATAAACGTAGTGGAAATTAGACAAAGTGTTTTCATTCATCTTTTTGAATTGATTTTGATTACAGATTACATAAAAAATTTCAAAGACAGCTCAAAAATAACAAAGTTCAAGAGTTCAGTTGAAAAACAAGATGATACATTGTGGAATTCCTGATAGTTTATTGAACACTGCAATTGTCTCCACCCCATGAAGAGAATTAAAACGGTTGAAGGATTTGTTTTTGTTTATGAAGAATTAATATTCATTTCAATACTTTGTGTATCACTTCATCATATAAACTCTAAGAAATATCTCCTAATCTTAAACAAAGGAGTTCTCTAATTTTATTTCTGCTGAGGTGAATATAGTTGGTATACATGTTTTATCTGATTTTCAGCATATAAATCACATTCAAGAACTCTTACAGCCATGAATGGCGTTCGGTTCTTACTGAATAAACATCTTAACGTAACGTATTCACTGTCTGAGTACTCACGTGATTGATCTCAAAGTGCCATGATTGAATTGCCTCCCCCCCTGTCGTTTATATTGTTCGTCGACGCAGCTTTCTCCGCAACTTCAGCGTCAGCTTTGATGCATCCCTGAAAACGCATTTTCGCATCATCCCCCACAACGACGGTGCGTTGACAAAGGATTAGAGTGAGACATGATACGACGAAAAGGACAGAGGGCAGGAGAGAAGCGATTAAAAATTGCTTAGTCGTTGTAGCCAAATCGAAGCGAGCTACAACCACAGTGGGATTTTCTGCTGAGAAGAAGCAAGGGAAGCGAGCCCTGGCGTTGTGGTCCGTGCCATCTTTACCGTAAACTTTCAAGAACTCCTTGCACTCATCCCTCAGAGTATTGACGCATCCTTCTAGGTTGATTAGAAGCTTACTCTCGTTCGCTATGAGCAATTCAGGTTCAGGCGGAGCAACTATCTGGCGTTCGTCTAGAGGAACTGTGTTGAAAACGCTCAAATAGCTCAAATAGGTGAAGTTAGCCATGTCACTCAAGATGTTGTTGGCTAATAGAGAACCATTCACGCAGTCTGCTGCTTCCAAACCTCTGCTGGTGTTCAGAATGGTGTGGCAAGAAGCCATTATAATATTGTCCTGTTCTTCGTTCCAAACCTCTTCGCCAGTGTCACTGTCCAGGCACCGCTGACACTGCGAGAGGTACACCTCATCGCCACTCAGCATAATCACATTTTTATTTCTCGTTGGGATATCTCCGCACTGGCGATCGCAGTTGTAGGGTGTCCGGATTCTCTCACAAGTCCCCCTATTGCAACTATACAACCCATTAAGATCGATGCAAGTGATTTTCCCTCTCCTGCCAGAGCATTTCAACGGCGGGTCTGTATCCTTGTAAATGCACTCGAAGGAATCCGTAATATCGATGCACATCCCCATGGAGCAGTTGAAGGTCCCCGTCAGGTTCTTGCATTCATCCGCAATGCATCTACTCTTCTTGGCGTTTTCCTGATCCTTACCGTAACAGAACTTTTGTGCGATGTTAGTGCAGTTCGCCAGCAACAAATTCGAACCGTTTCGCCTCAAATTCACGTAGATCTGCATACAGGATCCAGACGTCTTGCTTAGACACCATTCCCCGCAAGAACCCCAGTCACAGGACTCCACCGTAACGGCTCGAGTAGTAGTGCACATAACTGGAGTTTCTGATATCCCCGATTGCATGGCGCGGGTAGATGGAACGTAAATTGCGACCGTAAGATACACTATTGCTACACTACTGAGAATTAGGGTCAGCTGACACAAGCATATCGTACCGCAAATTTTCGTGTCTTGCGGAGGGATGATCAGATCCTCGACGGGCGTAGGCTTCTTCTTCGGCATCTTGACTCGCTACTCCGCATTCCGATGTCAGTAGAAATTAGGGTTGGTTAGTGCCGCCGCCATTCGGGACTAGCGAAGGCGTACTGAACGGCGGTTGCCAGATAGTAGGGCGCACGTCTTTTAATCAATATCCCACTGCGGCGGACTAATAATAGCACGCGCACTGCCCGCGGTCCTTTTGTCAAAACAAACCCTTTCGTTCGCCATCACGGAATCGCGACAAGGGCGAAATCAAATTTCCGAGTTGAATGTTAAAATTGAAATGAAATACTTACCCGTTCAGGTCCAGAGTTGCGAGATATCGCGATGAAAGGTGGAAGAGCGCGAAGGGCAAGTGGCTCCTCTGATGGAGGGCGGCGGGATAGTGTTCTGCCAGTCATCTGACGGAATCGGCGCCAAGATCGATACCGTAAACACGGACTGCAGTGCTCACAACACAATGCTCGCCGACAGCATACCCTACACGAAGGAATCGTTGTCCCATTCCGACAGTGCGAAATAACTTCTAAATCGTAACGACTGTGATTGACTGTTAAGTGTTTCCTTAATATCTATTTTAATATTTAACTTTTCCCGTTCTCGTTAAACTTTAATGCCCTGATCGTGAGATATATTGTATGTACATAATTGTTATGTGCTGGCCGACAGTTCGTTGCATTCCTGTAAGGAAGTAATATAAGTGATATTACTTCCACCGCGAATTCTGGGAGAAAATACATGGTGTGAGCTGGCCAAAGCCGCTCGCGCTTGTCTGAGGCCGCAGATGTTGGGCTCCGAGCTCCACATTGCCCTTGCATCGCGACCATGGAGAAAGAGGAAATCAAACAAACATGGAAACAGAAACTACTATTTTATACTACAGCTTTCTTCGTGCTGCTTGGCATTTTCAGCTTATTTTCCTTTTTATTCCTTGTGCCTTTTGTCATCGATCCGGCTTTTACAACGATTTTCATGGAATTCGACGAAGAACCAGCTCAGTGTGTGACCCTGAGGACCGAAAGACGCTTAGGTGCATCAAATTGTAGTTGGACTTCATGTAGAGAAGGTTGCACTAAAGATATTTATGACTGCACACAAATATTTGTGAATTATAAAATTGCTTCAAACCGTTCCAACATATCGGTCATATCGACCGTCTCAGCTGCTCTACAGCGAGAAAAGAGAGCCCTCCTGGATGATTATGATTACGAAGACGAGGAGACCGGTCTTTCCGAAGATGACCTTGAGTGGTCATTCCGCGAAGCCAGATTGTTACCTAATGTAAAGGGTTGTGGATATCCTCCGATGCTCAACTGTTCAATTTTCTTGAAGACGTATAAAGAAATTGGAACAAATTTTTCTTGTTACTATAGCAAAGTAGATCCAAGTATGGTAATCAGCCACTTGAGTATGTGGCAAATTTACATGAACTTGGTGTACGCCATGGCAATACCTATTCCTTCTTTCATTTTATCTGTAGTCTATTTGGCATTCGCCTATTTCAAAATATACAATGAGGACGAAGAAGAGGCTCCTCTCGAGAAAAACGCTGAGGATATGGACATGATGGGGGATATTGGACCTGGGGAAACGCCTTTGCCCCCTGCCAGTGGTGGACTAACTCCTGCCAGTGAAGCTTTCAGAGAGGACTTAGCTAGCTTTGGGCACCATTTCAAAGTTGCAATGGTAGACGATATGAGTCGGGACAGCCTTGTTGATGGAGTCATCAGTTCCGTTTCAGTTGGAGGGTGAGGACTGCCAGGTGCATTTTCTGTTTTCCGACTAATTTTTTGCTCCTTTTCAGGAACATTGGAAAAACCATGACTACCAGTATTTCGACTACAGGCGGTCCAGTAGCTGATATATGAATTCACAGCCACTAAGCTACCTGCCGATTCTTCTCAAGCTTGTGTTACTTGTTAATTTCGTAATGCTTAGGATAATTTCGAAATCAATTTGATTTGAAATGTGATTTTCATTCCTCTCAGAAAATAAAGTACGTATAAATTTTGATTAAAATATTTTTGTTGGATGTTTGAGGTAGCAAGCTCAGCTATATTTTTCATTGTTAGGTGAGCAAGTATGAAATAATTGGGTTGCCATGTTTTTTTAGCTCATTGTTCAAAAATTCATCAAGTTTAATCGGTTTAAAAGGGGTACATACCAAAAATTTTGAAAATTTTTCCAAGCAAATGACTTTGATAAAATCCGAGATCGCATGTCTGGGATTTTGCTAATGGAAATTTTTGTAAATTATGGAATTGCACGCATTTTGATCAATTGACGTTGGCGTGCGAGGGTTACGTTGATATTATGATAAAAAAAATTATACGAGTATATACTCAAAAAACTAAAATTCAAATGATAATGTCAAAATTATTCAATTTGGAAAATATAAGTTACCTATCACAAATACTGATGTTTACTTAGCTTGTCATGAGTACCAATTTCTGTTCGCTTTAGTTATATTAAACAGGTCTGGTGCATTTTTGATCGTTTTTCTACATTGAGGCAAATAATGGCTATATAAAGAAAAATTATTGATAAAAACTTATTAAGTCAATTTTGCATTTGCTCAATTGCAGAGATTCCAAAAAATGATTTTTGTCATATAAGAATTAGGATAGTTGTTATGGACTAAATTATTCTCAACACCAATACGAATGAAATTTAGATTTGTTCAGTGACATAGATACTTAAAAATTGTTTTTAAAACACAGGAAATGAGAGTGGGATCGTTTGGAGTGTATAAAAGTCAGCCATCTTTCACGGTCTGCCATATTTGAGGTAAAATGACGACATTTAGCTAAACATACATTATTATATATACTGAACGTGCATGCAATATTTCAGCTGATCGATTTATAATAACTGATTTAAAATTCAGTTGCAAGATTTCTCCTGAACTATCATACATACATTGCAAGTTGCACCGATCCGTTCCACAGGCTTTTGCCTGTGGAACGGATCGGTGGTGTATTATTTTACGGATATTCTCTGTTACTTTTACGGTTCCAGCTAGTTTTGTAATGGACTTTCTACTTCTATCATTTCTATAGAAAGTTCTCAATTTTTGAATCTAGATTCAATACAAATATTTTAGGAATATTCCTGTTCGTTTTTTATCCAAACAACTACTGACTTTGTGAAACTAAAGCCAAAAAAGCAGAAAGAGCTGTTTTGACCTGACGTTTTCTGAATCAATATCTTTAAAAAAACTGCAGTTCTAAGAAAATAATATTCAATACTTTCCAATGATTTTTCAACTGTATTCTCATACACGGAATTTCAACCCTTCCATCCTTTCTTGTCTGTATTTTTCAATATTCCGTTTATTATAGACGCAACCCCATATTCTCTTGGTTTTAATTATAGAAAAATAGTACATGAAATTATTCATATATTTTGGCAAATTAAAAAATGGAAAATAAATGAATTTGAAAGGGGGTATATTTTTAGGAATATCAATTTTTGGGAAAGAGAGATTTCAGCTTTCTACTTCTCCACTTTTTTGTATTAAGATAGAAGTAAAAAGCCAAATCCTTTCTTTCACAGAAACATGGATGTTGTTGAACGTAACTTTGATATGCAAAACTTTTCAGGAATAGCCTATATATTTGGTGAAACTTGAAGGTGTAGTAATCAATGAGATAAATAACAAAAATCTGTTTTGGCTCTCTATGTCTCTAAGAGTATACAGGGTGTTTCAAATTCGATCCTCACCATTGGGATATCGGAAACCATGAGAGATACGAAGGTGGTTGAATTGGGGCAAAGTTGCGCATTTACCTGACTAACAATACGCCGTAGAGAACGTTCTGAAAATCCGAGTATATCCTAAGATACCCGTGAAAAACAGAAATTTCGCAAAATGGTTTTTATTTTTTTCTGGCGTTATTTTTCTAAGGATTCGAAAATAAATTATACTTCCACATTGCCACTTTTTCCCTGCTACATAATGTTGATTTGCTATCCGACATTTCGTCTTCCAGCCACCATAATTAACTTTTTTTTTCTAATGAGCGTTACATTGAATTCTTTCTGTTTTGGATAGAACCAGATTTTACCTTTTCAATGATGTATCATAAGTTATCATTCTTTTTCGAAAAATTGAAGTTATTGAAAAAAATTTATTCTTATCATAATAGGCTTTGATTTTGATGTTTCTAAATTTGACTTTCAATTTTTTACACTCAATGACATTTTGTTATTGTACAAGTCAATGAATTTTTGTCGAAAAATGGCTTTCACGAATGAAGAAAAAAGATATATAATACAAATTTATTACAAATACCATAGAAACAGTGTTAGGACATCGGAAATGTATTTGAACTTGTATCCCGAAAGACGACAACCACATCGAACTATGTTCAAGTTATCACCAAATCTTTCAGTCAGGTAATTAGATACTAGTCTGGTAGTGTGCGGTGGAGCACCATAATGTTGAAACCAGATGTTGTTATAGTTATCCAAAGGTGGATCATCCAAATAGTCTTCGAAAATCGACATTAAAAACTGGTGATAGGTTTCTCCATTCAGAATTCCGTCAAATAAATGAGGACCCAAAATTATATCTTTGTAAATTCCTGCCTGAGATCGAATGTCTCGGAACTGCCTGGGGTTGTTTATGCTCCAAATGTGTTCGTTATTTCGGTTGAATATCATACAATTTGTAAAAGTGCTTTCATCTGTCCAAATTTAAGGAAAACAGGAAAATTAGGTCTTCTTATTAGCCAATTACAAAATTCTAATCGCCTTTAGGGATCACCTGGATGCAATTTATGAGATATGTGCATTTTGTAACATTTTAAAGTGCTTTTTTTGAGATGTCTCCAAGCACTCCTATGACAAATATTCATTTCTGAGGAAATTTGACGTGTAGATTTCCCCGGACTTATGTTTATCTGCACATTATCAATTTTTATTGAAAAGGATACAATGTCTAACTTACCTCATACATACCTCATTTATCAAATTTTATTTAGTTTTCTTGTCCATTCTGTCTCCGTATTTTTTCTTCGGCTTTTCAAATGAACCAAACTCGGTGAGATTTTGATCCAATAACTTGAACATAGTTCGATGTGGTTGTCATCTTTCGGGAAACAAGTTTAAATACATTTCCGATGTCCTAACACTGTTTCTATCGTATTTGTAATAAATTTGTATATCTCTTTTTTCTTCATTCGTGAAAGCCATTTTTCGCCAAAAATTCAATGACTGGTGCAATAACAAAATTTCATTGAGTGTAACAAATTGAAAGTCAAAGTCAAAGCCTATTATGTTAAGAATTAATTTTTTTCAATATCTTCAATTTAAAAAGAAAATGATAACTTATGATACATTCAGAAGATAAAATCTGGTTCTATTCAAAACAGAAAGAATTCAATGTACCGCCCATAAGAAAAGATAAAGTTGATGATGGTGGCCGGAAGACGATACGTCGGATAGTAAATCTGAGAACACCATTATGTAGCAGGAAAAAAATGGCAACGTGGAAGTGTGATTTATTTTCGAATCCTTCGAAAAATAAAGCCGAAAAAAATAAAAACCATTTTCCGAAATTTCTGTTTTTTTCCGGATATCTCCGGATATACTCAGAATTTCAGAACTTTCTCAACGGCATATTGTTAGTCAGGTAAATGCGCAACTTTCCCCAATTTAGCCATCTTCGTATCTCTCATAGTTTCCGAGATCCCAATTGTGAGGATCGAATTTGAAACACCCTGAATAGAAATTGGAAAGCTTCTAAAAAAGTCAAAAAGTCAACAGAAGTCAATAAAACGCTAGGAAAATGTGTAGTCATCAAACTGGAGAACAAGCCAACAGCCTAAACCATTGGAAACATATACAAGAAAAGAAAGGAAAATTTAGCGAATATCAATGAAAACTGAAAAATGTCTTGAATGTATAACTGGTTCATCAAACTATTCTACAATGCCTTTTATATAACAGTAGATAAAGGCGAAACTTATTAGATACAATATTGAATCTGGTAAAACAGGTAGATTTTGAAAAAACATGCGTTTAATTATTATACACGAAAGCGTTTTCTTGCGTTTCAATCGATTGAGCTTGGTATACGAAGGAGATTGAGATTATTTTCAAAAAAAGGAGTCGCTAATATGAACACGAAAAATCCAAATGATTATTATGTTCCGAAAATCAAAATTGCCTGTCAAAAATATTGATCCTGACAGCACTTGTCATAAGCATCGATTTATGTTCATTTTAATCGGTTGAAGAGGTTCAGTTCATTCAGTTGGTATAAAACTTTGTAAAAACTGCCTGGTCATCTACATGATCGGTTTCAGCCGTAATGAAACAATTTTTCACTTTCATGGAAAAGAAAAAGTCACAAGAACTCAAGTCAAGCGACTAAGGGGGCTGAGAAATGTTTGGTCATTTTACTGAAATTGCCGTTTGTTGTTTATGTTGTTTATATGTTTGAATATGTTTGAAATGTTTTTTGGTTAACCAGCTGTCGCACCCTTACTAACGACAACCCTCAGAAGTCGAAACTTGTGCAGAGATTATTTATGATTTTGGTCTCACTCGCTTCATTCGAAGCTTTCAAGAACCTGACAGATGTTAAATCACAAACAAACAACTTCACAAATGAAAAATTATTTCACAAACAATTCTGATAACAATTGACTTTGAACTATTACTTGAAGTTTATCACCAGCTAAACTTCCCATATCTCAGTGTTTTCGAATAGAACGATATGTTGCTATTCTCCTAACTCAACTTACACACCTCGTCTCATTATTCAGGACACGCCCTGTACATCCATTTAAAATTTGTTGAATGTGATGCAGGAATGTATCACCAGACGATTATTTTTTTATCGTAGTCCAAGCTTGTTAAGAAAATCTGACGAATCATCATGCCCAAAGTCACTACAAAATTGTTTCAATTTGCCGACACTCCCTTCCAGACGGAATAAACTAGTCCTGCCGTAGGTCACGAATAAAAAAATCTAGCGCTGAGACTATAAATATCAAATAATCGATATCTTCATGAGCATCATCACCTGAATCTGGTTTCATCTTACATGCACGGAAATTATAAGCTTGACTTCTTATCTGTCGCAGAATGGAATCATATTCGGAGATTTGTATAAGCATAGTCGTTTCTATCATTCTCAAACAATATATAGAAAATCAACGTAGGTTTTTTTGAATTAGTAATCTCCCCCTCGAAAAATTCGAAATATCTCTCAATAGAAAAATTCAAAGTGTCTCCACCCAGGAAAAATTCTAAATAAATCCCACCGCTCTGTCACCATTTGTAACAACGTAGGTTTCTTAACAAGTAACAACACAATGTAGGAACTTGACAAAAAAATGTGTTAAGGTCAATAGCTTAAAAGAAATTAATTAAATTGAAGTTAGCAGCGGCTGTCACTAGATGCGGATTTCTCCACATCAAGTTTTGGATGTTAGGCAATTCCGAAAAGGCTGTAGAGTTCGTTCCGATCGCACGAAGGCCGGTCTTTTTGAAATCTGATCATTTGGTATACCTACTTATAGATTCTCTATCATTATATGATTCCAGAACGATGCCCTATATGCTCTAACTGAAATCTAATCTAAGTTAAGATACTTTTCTC
>WOGR01002581.1:0-17197 GCA_015342045.1 Leptinotarsa lineolata | reverse complement strand
AATCGTCTGCATATTTGGTAGCCAACTTGTATTTAATGATTTTTGTATAATTTATGCTAGTTTTTCAAAATTTTAATCCATGCAAATCATGGAACTTAAATTATTTAAATGACAAGAACGTCTGAGATTATTTCTGTCTTCTACAATAGTTGAAGGTGACTTTGTAGAGAAATAATAATTATGTCATCTGGAGGAGTTATTTCTTTTCAGGTCCTATTCTAGTGCCCTATGCAAATTTGAAGAATGTACTTCTCAATGTTTCTGTAAATCGACACGAACATAAAAGCTTCGATTCGAAAATTACATACTAATTTCATCTAGTTACAATATTTCTTCAAATGAAATCATCTGAATCAAATTTGCAGAGAATGATTGAAAAAGTCAACTATATTGTTCTTGCACTTTTTTAAGCATCTAGCATAAGAGGTTATTGTATTTTTTTACGAATATCTTCACCATCAGAACTGGCGTTCTCCAGGAATCCACATTGTGTGCAGGCCTTAAGTGAGGTCCACCTCGACCAATCCAGTGATCTCCGTATGTTACTGTTAAAAACTCTTGAACCAATATACTAAAATGCGCTGGTGCACCTTCGTGCATAAACAACATTGCATTTTTGTAACCAATAGTACATCCTCCAGAAACTGGGGTAGCGTTTGTTCCAAAATGTTGCAGTATACCTCGCTGGTAAGTCTTCCTGGCAGAAATACCGGTCCAATTAGGAAGTCACCTACAATTTCCACCCAAACGTATAACGAGAACTGATGTTGAAAGCGATCTTCAAGCACCTCTTGTGGAGTTTCTTCAGCCCAAACATGGTTATTGTGAAAATTCCTTATGGCATTTCTTGAAAAACTGACTTTATCGGTAAAAAGAATAAGCGTCAGTAGTTGAGGAATTTGAATCAATGTGCGCTGAAGCCATTGACAAAATGCAATACGGGGAAGGAAATCTGCTGTAAGAAGTGCCTGAACTGGTTGTATGTGGTATGGGTACAACAAATAGTCTTTGAGAATGTTCCAAATCGTCCCGTTACTTACATTTGAAGTATTTGAAATTTTTCGAGTAGGAGTACATGGGTCTTCTTCTATCATTGCCAGCACATTCTCTTCTACTTCTACCTTTCTTACTGTCATTGGCCTTTCTGGTCCTCCATTTCGCTTCAATTCTCCTGTTTCACGAAGTCGTTGAGGCATACTTTGGAAGGTTTTTCTATTAGGAAATCGTTCACTGTACAACCGCCTAGCTTACAATGAATTGCCATCAGCAAGTCCATGAATGAAATCCATGTCACATCTCTGCGTTACTATAGCCATTCATGATAGAGGACTTCACTAACAAGATTTCAAATATTAAACACAGAAAATGCACGTCAAATAGACAAAATAAATCAGTTTCAACCTATTCGACACATACAAATGATCACTTACGAGAGATACTATTGAAATTGAATGTCTGCAGCCGTTTGTAGTAATCGGAATGTTGTTGATAGGTACCAACGGAGTTGTTAGATTTTTTATTACTTGGTAGATCCAGTGTAGTACGCTATACTTTTATTTCGGCTACGTTAATATTTTTAAAATTACCAAAATTGTTATTGTCGAAATTCTTCATCACCCCGTATTTTCGAAACAAAGCGCCCTATCAAAAATCATCAAAGGACAAAATATCCTTAGAATAGTCCAAGGAATAGTTCTTTTATTTCTTGCCGCATGTTTAATAAACACCCTGTATATTCGTAAAAATATGTCGAGAGTAAAGTCATCTTTATCACTGGTAATCATAAAACAATTCTTTTTTAGACATATTTTTACGAAATTTAGTTGACGAAACTGGAGCAAAAACATGACGGCGAAATAGTTTGAGCCATTAATTACTTTTTTACTTGTCATAACTAGGTTTGAGTTTTTTACAAATTGGTTACGGAGCCAAAACCCTAAATTTTGTTCAACTCACCAAAATATCGTGAGATTTTTCAAGAATTCTGGATACCATAGTGCCTGTGCCGGAATTTTAAAGCCTATATAAGAAGCTCCACACGATATTTTAAAAATATCTTTGAAAACTTTTGCGATGCTACGAGTAGTGAGGCCAAGACATTGTTTATAATTAATTCGGTTGAACAAGAGAATTGGAACAGATTCGCCAATAAAAATAGCCTGGTTTTGCAGTCGATGGACAGTTCACAACATGTGTTTCGCTATAGAATAGTTTTCTAAAGCGTTTTTATACTAGGCGTTTCTATACTTCAGTGTAAAAACGCTTGAGAAAGCTATTGTATAAGGAAACACGAGTTGTCGTTGTTGCCGTTGTTGCCGTTCTATACAAGAGTTGCGGTTCAGTGAAAATCCCGCAATCAATTTTTATTTTAACCGCTTCAAAGTAGTACCCTCACTTATGTCAGCGGTTTCTTCAATCCGCGAAGCAATTCTGATATGCATTTTTTGTTTATGTCCTCTCAGCGATTCAGTTTTTATATCTTCAACCGTCGCGAAACGCCGTCCTTTTTTGGGTCTCTTCAATCTTCAAATTGAGTCTCTTGTGTAATAATGTTTTTCCAGAAAACCTGAAAATGGCGAAAATAATTCCAATCTTCAAATCAGAGGACAGGGAGGATCTGAATAATTACCGTGAAATAGCTCTCCTACCTATGTTAGCAAAATTAGCTGAGAAGCTGGTTTACCTCAGAATGAGTGAGTATCTTGAGAAGAACAGTTTTTTCTCAGAATATCAGTATGGTTTCAGGAAAGGAAAATTCACAGCAGAAGCCGTGAGAAGATTTTTTCAGTTTGTAGCCGATGGGTTTGAAGCCGCAACTCCCTCTCTGGCAGTTTTCGTTGACCTCCGAAAAGCGTTTGACTTTGTCAATCATACTATACTAATTGATAAGTAAAAATTCTACGGAGTTGCTGACTCCGCAATGAAACTGATCTCCTTCAAAATAGATCCCAAATAGTTCACTGCAATAATCAGAGCAGTTCAAGTCTGACAATACATAAAGGTGCCCCACAAGGTAGCGTTTTAGGACCGCTTTTGTTTTTGATTTATATAAATGACCTACCCAAAAACATAAACGTATTAACAACCTTGTTTGCTAGTGTAAATCTCGTACGGCTGGTGTAAATCTCAAAGTAGGAATGGGCCAATCAAGGCTGAGCCTATAGCGAGAAGCGTTTACTGCGCTATCTCTACTACTCTATTACAAAATACAAATATGCATATTGCATTTACAGAGTCAGATGCTGTAAATACAATATGCATATATGCAGATGGCTCAAAACCAAAGAAGGCTCAGGATGTGGAGTGAACTCCAGATCACTAATCCTAAAGATTAAGTGGGAAGTTGGAAAAAATACCAGCGTAGTTCAAACAGAACTGGCTGGTATCTCAATCGCCACAAAAGAGATAACCAGGAAAGCAATTTCTGGCAAAAACATAATAATCTGTACTGATAGTAGACAAGCCCAATTAGCCTTTAACAGACAACGTGTTACCTCAGAGCTAGTACTAGAGTGCCACCAAGACTTAGACAACGCCTCGGTAGATAACAATATTATCCTGTGATGGTTAAAGGGCACGATAGGAGTAAAGGTAATCGCATTGCCGATTCTTTAGCCAGGAGAGCAGCTGGACTAAGAATCTTAGGACCCAGTGACACCTACGGTCTAATGACTTTGACAATTGCGGTACTAGCCAAACGTTACACCAATGCTAAACCCATGAAGAGATGGGATGGAATCAAAGGATGCAGTCTTGCCAGCTGGTGCCGAAGAAATATCTAGCGATGACCAGGAAAAACCTACGTTTAACAGCAGGATTTCTGACTGGCCACTATCAACTGAGGAAACACCTCCATACTATGGGGCTGGTAGAAATACCTCTATACAGGATGTGTGAACAGGTAGATGAAACTGTCCGGCATGTCTTATGTGAATGTCCGGAGTTATCGTCAATAAGAGAGTGTGTGTTCGGCGAGTCTTGGCCGATATTAAGGAGATGTGTCCTAGCGACCTGTCCACCTTCCTGGAAAGGACAGGGTGGACGATGACCTAGGAGGACAACTCCTTGGGAGTATGTACAATTGGTCAGATGTGGCCTAAGTTCTGTGGGCCTACACTCGCCGTCCTCACTTTACAGATACAGATACACAACCTTGTATGCTGATGATGCTACCTTCGCAACCAGAATCGAAAATAATTCTACAAATATTGATGAAATGATAGCATCGATCATCAATCAAGCTACTGAATGGTTCACGGCAAACGAACTAAATTTAAACACACGCAAAACTCAGACACTTCTTTTCAATACCAAGAATACTGCCACTCAGAGCGTGAAATTTATAGAAATTAGAATTAGAAACCTCATGTAGATAAATTAACAAGGGTATATGGCACAACCATATACCCATGATTCGTCACCAGATATGACCCTTTTAAGCAAATCTGGATCGCCGTTGATGTTGTTCAATAATTCCTGAGGCTGAAAAGGATATCGTTCTAGTATTTATAAATCAGTATATTTCTGTTTCAGTGTCAAGGCGGCGGTTCCAGTCGAATTGTTTACTATTTCAAGATCGTTTGAGCAAAATAAAAATTTTAATATATTTGTAATACATTTCATGGGAAAAAAGGAAAAAACCTATCAAACTTGTATAAAATTGAACTTACGAATCAAAAACTATTAATTGGGGGAAAACGCAAAATTCTGGTTTCTAGAAATGTTATCCGGTCTATAAATTTATTTTCATCATAACGGTATTCTTGTGAAAACTGAAGATTTAAAAAAGGTGTTGAAAAAAATGGATCTCAATTTATGGAATTGAACCTAGGAAATAATAAAGGATGAAAGAAAACAAATGAGGATATTTATATAAATGAATGAGACGAATTAAAAATGTCTATAGTACGCAGAACATATTGTTCAGAACTTCGTAATGAGCGGCCTATAGATAAGCAAGGACTTAACAACCGTAGATACAAGAAAAATCGTAGATACAAGAGAGGCGAAGAGATACTTAGTGGTTGTGCCATCCACAAAGGGGTAAGAGAATGTGACCAAAACTGTAAAGAAGAATCCCTATTTGGTAACTAACAAAATCAATGACGTAGTTGATCACATCCAACTAATACCAAGGAGCAAACCATTGGTCTCCAATGTAGAAAGCCTAGCTGGTGACACCGGTAACGATTCTCCCATGTGCTTAGATCAAAATCAGACAGATGAGTTATCCAGCACGAAATAACTCTAAAAGGAGGTAATGGTGAAAATATAGTAGGACGCCACTCTCAGATTGACGAAACAATTAACAACTGTGTCTCAAAGTGAACTTCAACTAACCAAAAACGCTAATTGAAAATGCATCAGGGGTGAGTAGTCAACCAAAGAAATGGGAAAAGTGGAGGATAGTGGAAGTTTCGTTGTGGCAGATCAGTTCAAGTGATAGAGCGAGAACAGGAGGTCTTGATGAGTGAATTGGTATTACACCTCATTTTGTCAGTTGTGGTCCTTAGCTGTGATAAAGAAAATATCATTCCTTTTACTTTACCAACAGGTCCATAGTTTTGTTTCAAGTCTCAATTTAATCTAATAAATTACCAACAGGACTGTTATCTCGTCTCCAATCACAATTAGGTCTTAGAAGCGAAGTCATACTCATGAATCATAATTTTGGCTCTCTCCTCTTTCAAAGCGTTCTGAATGAATAGGGTATGAGTTAAGTCAATCTCTTGTTCATTTATTGGAAGCACTTGGAGTATCTTGAAAGTTTCGCAAAATTGGTCACAAGGCATATTTTACTATAAAAAGCAGTAGATATCCTGAAACGCGCAGTATTTGTTAGAACTAGGATTACTCAAATCATGTATAGTTCAGAAATTACTGGATCGACTCAAGGGTTCTTGAACCTGAGTTAATTTTAGTTTGCTGCTAGAATCTGATATGATAGATGCAATAAATTCGGCGTTTTTCTCTGCCTGATCCACTGGACAAACAACAAAGAGGTTTTTATGAATGATGACTTTTAAGTCACAAAATTTAATAAATTTTAGAAATGAATGGCTTAACAAACTCTAATTGGAAATATAGTGTGTGTATCAAATTATTAGTTAGTAGAAATTACATTCACTTTGCGATTTATTTTTTTAGAGATTGGACGTTACGACATTGGGTTTTGAAATAATCTCGCGATAATCAATGTTTCAGAAATTTTGAATGGGATATTTCGGATATTTTTCATCAAGATGTTGGGTCGACTGGCAATAGTGGGTTATAGAAGTCTTGTTGTCGCCCTTTCACATTCTTTTATTTGACTGAGGAGAAGACGCCATTCTCACAGGTAATCCGAAATCATTCGTTAAAATTATTATTATTATTATTATTCACAATGAGTTAATAATAACATGAACACCCTTTTATAACATTTCAATTATAAGGGAGATATTCAATCGTCAGCTTTATCGTAAATGTCTACGTTACTAAAATCGCATAAATCACAAATCCCACTCAAATGAGTATATGGTTTTGGTATCTCAATGACGTATTCGGACTGTTTTGGTTCTGACCCTGAATTATTTATACATTGTATAATTTTCAGTCATAGAGATCTGGATACTATAAAGTTGTGTAGCCAATTACGGTTACCGAAAACTTAGATTGACTTTTTCCGCAATATACGACTACGATAATTTTCGTGGAAAATGGATATCTCATGGACAATGTAGAAGGTACTTCAATCAATGTGAAGAGAAATACAGATCATAGAAACTTTTTGAGTTCACATTCAATTGTATAAAACGTTATGTTAGACATGATAATGATAATAATTCGTCTTTATTATTTCCAATATTAGGTAGTTTTTATACAATGAAATTTTTTATTACAGGAAAATAAAAGGTGAAGTTCGGTTTATTTTTATCGCAATAAAAATAACCTGTTCTTCCGCACAACCTCGAAATACCTCTTCGAATATCTCTTCTTGGAGTAAAAGTTCAAACGAAAAAAAATATTTGTATATACGTAAAGTTAAAGTTAATTAAAGAATAAGGGCAATTACTGATTAAGCTTGGGTGATCTATACTACCATCCTAATCATAAAATCTATTGCAGGAGAAGATGATTTATTATCCTGCCTTTGATGTTTGAAATTAAATTGAATTTAATTTGATACGGTGAAGCATTATATAATTTGCAAATTTAATATGTGAACAATCTCTTGAAGAACTCAGTTCTAAACTGAGGGGGGTTAAGGCATGCTTATGCCTAATATTTACGTTGCGTACATCAGTTCTGTATGTTATTTTATTATATAAAATGAGACGCCCTATATATCATCCAGATAAAAATAAACTCAACAAGAATTGTGTTATAGAATACCCGGTAAAAACACATACAAAATGTTTCTGACACTCTACTTCCTCTACAGAGAAAAATATTTGATCTAAATTTTGAACCAACAATATTTTTTCCGAAAATTGAGAACTTCTAAGAGAAAAATCATCAGACAATTCTGTAGCGCAGTGGTTCCCAAACTATGGGAGCGATTTGGAAACAGATTAAAAGCACTCAATGCTTTTCAATTGTTTTTCCGTTGAATTGTGAAGAAAATTGAACGTATCTCATGACATATATTCAATTTTAAATTCTAACTAAACTACAGAATTAAAAATCCTTTTCTAAAAAAGTTAGCTATATATGTTCAAAATACAGTGGAATGGAAGTTCAAAACGAGAATACAAAGTGGAACAGAGTTCTTTAGATGTTTTGCCACTTCTCAATGACTTTTTAGAAACCTATGGACTCGAGGTTAGCGAAGAAATCACATCTGCAATAAAGGAGCATCTTCGAGCATTGGCTACCAGTCTCAGGTAATTACTACAGCTTTTTTATGAATAATACCATTTTTACCAACTGATATTTACACAAGCCAAATTCAATACATTTTTACTTATTTACTCAAAAATGGTTCTTGTTTTAGGAAGTATTTTCCAAAAATACAAGATGAGCTGCTCTGGATAAGAAATCCGCTTCATAATGATTCCTTCACCAAGGTACAACCCTCAACATCTGAAGAAGACTCCCTTACAGAACTTTTTTGTGATTTTGCCAACATTTAAGGACTTGACCTTAATCCTATTTTATATAAAGGATAGGCGGGAGTATCCAGTTCTTTCCAACACAGCCTTAAAAGAGCTGATGGGGTTTTCAACCACATATTTGTGTGAGAGGGTATTCTCCAATTTAGTATATTTAAAAAATGAATATAGAACTAGACTTTGTGTGGAAAGTGACTTGCGTTTAAAGCTTTCAACTTTCAAGCCAGATATAGAATCTCTTGTGAATCGTAAGCACCAGTTCCACAAGTCAAATCAATTATATAAGTCTTATTTTTTAATTTTTTGTATTTGTTCAGTTGTAAGATTATGAATTAAAAGTTTTTGTCGTACTGTATTTTGTCTTCAATAATATCATCTTTACCATTTTCTTTCAGAGGTGTATTCCTCAATAGTGAATTTTCACGCACCATCACTTATTGATAGTAACGAAGTGTATTTTGTTATGTAATTACCTATACTATACAATGAAGTTGAGATGAGTATATTCAACAATATTATATAATAGTTGATATTATTTATCCCGAAAGATACATTTCTACAATGGTGATGAAGGGTCAAAAATGATTTTGAAACATAATCATTTTGACTATAAAGAGATTTTTCAATTTTCATTTAGTGTATGACCCTTTTTGAGAAACGCTGTGACTTATTTTATCGTAGTTCATTAATCATCAGAAAAATATTTTTCTGCCCAATTCTCTAAGAAAAATTAAATCATTTCTAAGATTTCCTCGGGCTTACCAGAGATTGATTTTCATTATGAAATATATTTTTCTTCTCTTTCATTTTCTGATTCGTTCTAGAATATGAAATCGTATTTTCACTGAATCATTTGAATATTTATTTTGTTTGTTTTACTTTTGTTTTGTATTGTATTGTATTGTATAAAAAAAGTAATGAACAATACATTTTTTTCGTGTATCGCGATAATACTGAAATGTTTTTTCCTCAGTATTAAATTCGTTGAAATATTTTTTGTTCAAACATATGATTTCGTCATGTGAGCGCCAATACCCGATTTAAGTCCAATTTTGATAACGGAATTGAAATGATTAACATTATCGATACAGTTCCTGGCGGTGCAATTTTTTGACAAAAATTCCCCTTTTTCCAAATTTTATATTTAAAAAATTTGATATTTCCAAAAACCGTGTTTTTATTTAATTGTTCATATAACTTGCAACTCTTGTCGGAATTTTTCAAAAGTTTCACAATATTTTTAGATGCCATTTAGAATCGAATATCACTTCAATGGTAGTTAATTTTTCGATAAAATGGTACTTGTAAACCAGAGTATAACACGAAGCCCAATACAAAACAATCGAAATGAGCTTAAATCTATATGCACCTGAAAAAATTACACAATCACACGCAAAATATAACGGTCCCGCTGAGATATGTCACTCGCAGCAATAAGAAAACAAAATAATGGTAATTATCGAAAAAAATTTGGTTGCCTAATTCACATTTTTAATGCCTTCGATTGTTGATGAATAATTGGAAAATCCTAAATAAGTATTTTTATTTTTTCTCAACAGATATCTTTTCTAAATACTTTCGACAATAGCTCTCAGAAGTGGAAAACTTCCAGATTTTTAACTCACAAATTATCTGGGTTTTTACCTCAACTTACTACTAGTAAAAATTAACTAACTGAAGCGGTAAAAACGTTTTACTGGCACAATTTTCATACTAATTTTGTAAAAATATCTCGTTTTGTTCGAGTTTATTATTTGGTCAAACAAGAGTAACTTCTTGTTTTGAGCCAAAATTTCACTTTGAAATTAAAATTATTGAAATTGTTAACAATTACCGGTACAGCTTTGTTAGAAATTTTTTATTATTCAAAGATATTTTGTCGAATTTCAGGTATTTTGAATATTATTTGAGATATTTTCAAAAATCATATCATCAATTATTTATTAATAATTCTCAACTATTTCCGGTCTTTCTCAAAACTGTCATGAAATTTCTAGATGCAATTATGACACTTTCATAATTTTCATTCTTGGAGGTTATTTTTTCGATGAAATGTTACTTGTGAACCAGACTGTAACAGATAAGCTCAAATCTATACGCACCTGAAAAAACCGACACAATCTCGACTCGCACAGAAATGAAAAAATACCGGTCCCGCTCAGATCTATCACTGACAAGCAACTTGCAGCCTCATTTCTCGCTGAATGGAGAACGCAACTGAATTGTGGATTGTCGCGAACCTTTAGTTTTTGCTCTTGCACCGTATCGCACCAGACTGCAAGTCTTCCGCGTGCGCGGCTAGTTCTACCATCGCAGGACTCTCGGACAGCATTTCCTGCTGTCTGCCGGCTTGCCGCGATCTAGATTTAGTCTGGTTCCCAACTGCCATTTTCAAGATAGTAAAATCCAATGTACTCTTTGAACAGAAAATTAACTTTAAAAAATGACAAGAAATTTGTATATTGAATGTAGGCTCGCTTTGAAAATTGAACGTTTTTGGTTCAATTTTTCTTGGCAAATCCTGTGAAAACTATCATATATTTAGTAGTAATAGTAGTATGGCCATCCTAAATTACTAACGTTCATCAAAAATATAATGCATACTTTTTTTCGAGGACAAAACACAAGCACTGCAGTAAAATCCTTAAAGCGCTCTAAGAGCCGTGACTGTGCGAAAGTAGCGATTCACATTAGATTTGAATCGCTGGAGACTAAATCCATTTGGAAAAACGTTCTCAGGAAGATTATTTCACTCAAACGCAGTTCCCCAAATGAAAAAGTTCTTAAACAGGGAAGTTCGAGGTGTACTGAGTTGAACCTCAAAACGATGAGCAGCTACAGTCCGTCGTGTATTTCTGATATGTACCGCTCTTGGTAGAATCAAATGTGCCAAGTCACATAATGTAAGGGTGAGTACAGAGTGATAATAAATCAATTAAAATAATAATAAATTGTTATTTTAAAAAGTTAATATGATAACATCTATGACTTATAAAAATTGAATATGGATGTCACAAAAAATAAAACTCAAATAAGTATAGTAGAGATACAGAAGCACTAACACATTGAAATTCATTATCTTTTTTGATATGCTGCAATAATGCTTGTTTGAAAGTGTGAATACTTTTGTTGTACCTCAAACAATCAGGCAGTTTGTTATATTGCACTAGTCCTCTGATCTTGAGTTTGCCCTGGATTTATGGAAGCTTATATTGGTTTTAATGTCATATTAGTGGATTTCACAGTTGACTTTGAATAAATTATTAAAATAGCTAGGTTAAATACCCTTTATTTTGATTATAATAACCATACTTAGATAATACGATCTACGAGATTGATAACCAATGAAGAGAATTGAGCATAGTTTTGATAGGGGTAAGTCGATTATATCT
The DNA here is from genome assembly GCA_015342045.1 of Leptinotarsa lineolata. Taxonomy (NCBI): domain Eukaryota; kingdom Metazoa; phylum Arthropoda; class Insecta; order Coleoptera; family Chrysomelidae; genus Leptinotarsa; species Leptinotarsa lineolata. Next base: position 5,712 of record WOGR01002581.1, on the reverse strand, counting down.
CAGAATTATACTCATACCTCTGTTTTGCAGTTTTTGTAACTGACCTAACTTATTTTGATTCAGAAATTACAATACAAAGTCAAAATGTGGCTGAGTTATACAGTTGTAAATTGTAACTTTTGGAGGTTTTTTTATAATATGATCAGCATGACTATTGAGTGTCAGTGTTCTATCAATTATTATTTCATGTCAGTAACAATTTCAAGATATTCATTTCCTACTTTGATGTTCACTGTATCATGGTCAATTTTATTCAACTTATATTCAGACTCAATTATCATCATTTTGTTTTTAATTACCTTTAAGACAAGTTTATTGCTCAGTAAATATTCAATAGTTCAATGCATTATATCTTGCATCTCCTCTATTGCATCATTTAAGTTATTATGCAAATCTGCAAATGAGTCAATAGATTGTCTACCTGTTAAATAGTGAATATAATCAAGATATATAATGCATAAGAGTGGATCCAGTACAGTACCTTGTAGGAACCCTGAATCATTCAAAATTGTAAAATTGTTAGTTGTGTGGAAGGAAATTTACGAAATGTTTTCACTTCACACACCTCGAGAACTTTTTGTCCTAAATCCATCTTCAGACAATTGATTCCCGCAAACAGAAATGAAATATATTGAATGATTCCTTCAGAAAATGTCATGGAAAAAACGTATTTTTGTACCCGACGATTTCATCTCCCACATCATTATTTTTTTCCACTATTTCATAATGTCTTGCTCATTGCAAATAGTCATAGAGTCATAGAAGTATAGAGTCATAGTTTTCAAATGGAATGAATTCTGTCGAAAAAACCAAAACTCAAAAAACTTATGTATTCTGCCGTCCCCATTTTCAATGAAAACTAAACTGAAAAGTCTGTTTAAGTATGGAGAAATTTTCAAGATGTTTTTTTTTTCATTATCGCGTGATTTACCTCATAATTGACCACAATTTTACAATATGGGTTATAAAATAGTTTTTTTCTCAATTTTTCCAAAAGAAACACTCCATTTGATTCAAGATATAATTTCTCTTCGAAATCTCTCCTTAAAAATATTAGGTTTTGTTTGTAACATCAGAAATAAAAACCTATTCAATCTACTCATCAAATAGACATCAAGTTGTGCGAGTAGACGTTGTACCTACTTAGCAAGAAGGAAGTGGTCGAACACGGTGTTCCTCAAGGCACTGTCATCGGTCTCATACTATACTCTGTAATATATATGTCATCGGATTATTCTCCCTCGAAAACAATGGTGACATTATAGGTTTTGTCGATCACTTGGCTATTGTGTATCGGGGGGAAAACTGAAACGCCCTCAAGGAAAAAGCCGAAAGAGGCTTTGAATTAATAAAAAACTGGCTGGATAACAAACTGCGCACTGTGAACCTAGATAAAACTAAGTATATAAGTCGAACATTCCGTCCTTTCAAAACATAGAAGTCAACATTCAACCAGTGGCAAAATTTAAATATTTGGGGATCTATATAGACTGCCATTTGAGATGGGATCAATATATCTCATATGGAATCAAAATACTTCAAACGAAAATATACAAATTTAAATATCTAAAAAAGTTACTCGATTATGAACACTTTAAGACATTGAATCATGCCTTGGTCGAAAGCCATTTACGTTACGGGATTCTGGGATGGGGTGAGGTTGTTAACACTCATCTCAAACCTTCAGAAGTTATTCAGAAAAGATTTTTGAAAATATTTTCAGTGAAATCAATGTTCTCGACTTGAGACAGTTGTATTGCCTTAAAGTCAGCATGAAATATCATTCAATAAAAGATCAGTGCCGAGTGTCAACTCATTGTTATGGTACCTATCAAAAAATGTTTATATTGTGCTTTTCATATCAAAATCTTTTGGACAAAGATATTTTTCTTATATTGCACCAAAATTATACAACTTTCTTCCGTATAAAATGAGTAACATCAACAGTTCATTTCTATCCAAAAAACTCTATTAGTTTTTTTTTCGAAAAACACCTAGAAGTTTAATTAGTGACATTATCGAAGGAATAAAACGAATAATTTTTTGAAATGTTATGTTTGTACAAGTTATTGTGCTATGTGTATATCCTATTATGTATTACCTATATGTGTGCATCTCAATATGTATATTGGACGCCTAGGCGTGTAAGCAAATGAGTGAAGTGTGTATAATTGAAAAAAAAAATGAAAATTGTTTAGAGTTTTGTCAGATTGCTTATAACTTTTGTATATTTTATGTCAGGTTGTTTATGTCTTTATATATTTCGTGTCAGATTGTTTATATTTTTTTTATATTTTATGTATTCTTATCATTGTATTATCACTTCGAAACAAGTATTGAGTTACTTCTCGAATAAAAGTTATTTATTCACACATTTATATAATTTGTACTTGTATTGTCGTTGTTTTGATTCATGAATAAATCACATTATTAGTATTCATCTAGTTCCTCCAGAGCACTGGTTTCGTTTTCAATGCCGTATGCGAAATGCTCATTTCCAGAGACAACATTTTTTATATAATTTCTGGCAACTTTAGTCTCATCAATTTACGATCAAAGTCTATGACCAAAATTGAGGTAATTAACCATTTTCTTTTTCCAATGAACCATTCATTAGACTTCCTCTGGCATGAAGATTCCTTGAATGAATCCTTACACTTATCTTCAGCTTCTATTACATCCAAATCTCCTGAATCGATTTCCATAATGTTTCTTGCATTTGGTCCATAATACTCAACGACCTGACTAGTTCTGTAATGCACTCGGGATTTTGCATGTCTCTTGGAAACAATTTTTATTTTTTTTTGTGACACTTTCACAATTCAAGAAATGTATTTTTCTGGGGAGTGATGGGACTTATTCCTGTTATTTTTCTGTAAAGAAAGAACATCATGATATAGGCCTCATCTCATAATTTTTCTGGAGTTATGATTCACTTTTTTCATCCAAAAATTTTTGCAATATGACAATTTTCGTTATTATTAATATTTTTCATTAGACCCCTTGCGTGGAATCTGATTCTAGCTACCCATCAAACTACAGATTGCTATTTGTGATATATGTGGAAACATACCTCCTCAATGACTACGAGATATTCTATAGTTTATAGGTCGTTCCAGATAAGTGCGTGCTATCACCAATCAACTGTTTTGTTTGTAACGTATTTTATCCATGAAAATTTGAGCTCTTCAAAATTACATATACACCGCTTCTACGAAAACAAGGTGAGTTTCATCACTTATTATTTTATCAGTAAATGTAATGAAGAATTTAATCCACTTGCAATTTCGTTCCTGCACCCAACCTGTTGATTGTTATTCGAGTGGGCAATGTCACTTCACATATTAAACAAAAATTGGGTCACTTTGCCCACGTGATATTTAAAGTGTTACATTGGAATTTTACTTTTTTTACTTTCTCATACTTCAGATAGAGCATTGAAATCACCAAAAAATACGACTTATTTTGTCCACAAAATTTTAAAAACTTTTGTGTTGTTTATAACACTTCTGTCGACAGTCTTGGCAACTGTACTAGTTATTTTCTGTTTCAGAGTGATGCCCAGAGTTTACAAACCGGAACTTCGTCGTCGGGCCTATAATATTTATTCACCAGAAACCCTGTAAAAGGCAATAGAGGATGTGAATATCAACAAAATATCCATACGATCTGCTGCAGAGAACCACAACATCCCAAGAAAGACCCTGTGAAACAAAATAATGAGTAAGCATACTACTAATCCGACTGGTGGGCAGACCTTTTTTTTTTATTTTCATAATTCATCCTTTTTGTTCCCATTTTGCAAAACTTTTAAGCATTATTTGTCCAAGATTTTCATTGCTTTTCGTATTTTGAGAATAAAATTGATTTTTTGAGCAATTTTTGTCTTTACTGTGGCTCTTGTAATACCCTGAGAAGGTGGCTTTGCCCATCTTTTAGTTATAGGTTTGTTATACAAAGAAAACATCTGTTGGGCGAAGTGAGCCCACTTCACGAGGTGACTTTGCCCACCCACATTTTATTTTTTATTCAAGAGGGAAAATGATATAAAAATAAAATAACTACATAAATCACATCTACAAACCACCTTTCAAAAGTAAAAATCTTATCTAGGATATCAAAAATGGGTTATGTGAAAATTATCAATTTAAATTTTAAAATTGGGTAATGTCACCCAATTGACCAGTACTCTTGACAACCATTAAAAATGTCACTTTTAATGACAGTTGTACAAAATCTATTTATTAACAGAACCAAAAAAAAAGAATTAGCAATTAGCAACAAAATCATTTGATATTAGGAGACTATACTAGAGGCAAGGCAATCAATAGTGTTTGAATATGTTGCAAATGAACCAATGAAAGAATTGTATGAAAAGTTTATATTATCCATTAATTAATTTCATACGTATACTAGTGTCCTGTATACCTGCCAACCAATTTTTGGACTTGAGAAATTCATCATTCACTACTAAATTCCAAGTGAAGTCTTCCATGTATCCAGAGAGCACAATGGCTATAATCAAACCATAAATCGCAACTGCCTCACAAAAAATTACAGAGACCAAATTTTTGGTTTTAATTCGAGGTGCCTTCACTCCTCCTCCCACAATGCTGACTCCAGTGGTATGAATTCCTACTGCAGCTCCCACAATCGAAAGAGAGACTGATAATCCTATTCCAAGACAGCACCACATATGAGGTGAAGTACTTTCCAGGAACCATCCTACGCTTATTCTTTCACCTTTTCCAGTAAGAACATGGTATAGAATGAGAATGAGAGTAGTTATCAAGACAGTAGCAGAAAAGGTGTAAGCCAAGGTAGATCTAATGCTGAGATGGGTCATGTTGAAAATCTGCAAAAATCAATAAGATGACATCTGATTTCTTACTGTCAATTTTTACTGACCCGTTGCGAGAATCCTGACGGAAAATTTTATTGTCTTTTTATATTGTTTTTATATAAACATAAACTGAGATATGTTTCCTCCCAAATATTGAATTTTGAACATATCAATAAATTTGTAGATGCCAATCAGTGCTACCACCTTGTAGAATATGAGAATCGAAATTTACCAATTCTCATTCAAACCTCCACGTATTTAGAAAAGTTCTATATGTTATATTTCACTCAAGAGCATATAACATATGTGAGGAAAAATAAGTTGACTATACATTTATTCTTTCTTGAAATAAAATTTTTGGATTTTCTGCGATGAGATTAAATTGAAAGTTTTTGAAGATACATTGAAAGGGATATATTTTTAGGAAACACTAATTTTTGGGAAAGAAAGGTTTTGGCTGGGCATTATATGGCTGAGATTGAATGAAATAAGTAAATGAATGTCATTATTATGAAAGTACTGTCATCGATGACATGAGCAGGTTCAACTCATTTGTGACAAAAGGTTGTAATTTTATGAATGATTTGAGTGCTTCATCTTGTAATATTATCCAGATTGGTGCTAGAGACAATTTGACAAGTGTCTTATTCCGAAACATCGATATCCGCCATTTAGGATGACAGTCACGCCATTGAGGATAACAGTGACGCCAGTGAGGATGACCTCTTTCATACACCATATTGTATAGCAATCCTGTGTCCTGTGACTGATATTTGATTTGATTCCATAACGAATGTTCGAAGTACAAACTGGAAAGAAAAAAGTAATTATTGTATAATTCAATGTTCATTTAAAAGTAGTTATTTCGA
>WOGR01002580.1:0-17197 GCA_015342045.1 Leptinotarsa lineolata | reverse complement strand
ACCTATTTTCAAAATGTACGGAATTTTACCTCTTCCAAGTATATACATTTTCAATATAGCTGTTTACATTATTGAAAATTAGTCGTTGTTCGAATTGAATAGAGAAATTCATGGATATAATACTAGAAATAAGTGAATACTGCATATTTTGCTTCCAAATACATAGGGCCACGAATTTTCAACAAACTCGCAGATGTTATTGAACAGCATAAAAATGTGAGACTTTTCAAAAAAGACTTCAAGAATTTTTCATTGGAAAAATGTTTTTATTCGCTTTCCGGATTTTTAATTGAAAATTATTGAATGTGACTACCTCATCTTAAATTTATATTTTATTCTTCTTTTCGATACTTTAAAATAATAACCTTAGAATTAGGCTTGACAATTCCCATGCAGGTAACTGTCAACGTGAAATGAAGATTCATCATTATCATTATTATTTACCGAAGAATTCATGACTTTTCAGAAATCAGACCCTCGAACTTTTCGTTAACATCGATTTAATTGAAACTATGTATGTTTATTTTATAATACACTCAGGAGTCTTCATTCGTCAACACAGGAGCAAGATGTACTGTGAATACACCCTTTAGTTTTTTTTTTAAATTTTGTATGATACAATTGTGATCTATTGGATCTATTGGTGAGAGATGTCACACAGACATTTTTAACAAACTGTTCTGGATATGCATTTTCCTGTTCCGGAGATATTTATTAGTGAGAAAAGAATGTTGTGAGAGCACTACTTACTACTTTACGAAACAACTATTTGTATAGAAACGTTAAGCATACACAATTCACCTTATTTGAACTATAGAAGTTAATATTTCGCAGTTACTTCTAGGGATGAATAGATTCTCTGTTGATTCAGACTTTTCGTATTGTAGAAGTTTATGAATCCAAAATAATAAAGAAGCATTGAGTACTCTACTGAAAGTTTCTTTCAAGCCATTAGAAAATTCAAAAATTTCAAAAAATTTTGGTGATGTGAATCATTCATGCTGATATTCCGACAACGATGAGAAATTCAACTCACCCAATTTTTGAAGATTTTCAAGGGTTTCACAGCAGCCGATTTACGGAAAAAACTGAAATCAAGCGATTCATACTCCTTTATAGGTTTTAATTGAAGAAATATATCGATTAGTCTGAATGTTGATTTCATTCTCAACTCATACACGAACTTCATAATCTTTTTGAAATGAGATCACAAGGAATTACGCTCTGCTGATATTTTCCTGAAATCATTTCTATAAGTAATATGTTCCTCATATATCATTTTCCATTGGGATATATCCTTATTGGATTTGGCGAGAGAAAAATATTTTCAGTTGTCTCGCGTGTTTTCCGTAGCGATTTGTAGTACACCTGAATATTAATATGTTTGATGCGCTAACTAGATAAAGAAACATTTCTAAGATGTCGCGTGAAAATAATATATACTTAGACAAAATACTTCCGTATTGAATGGAATACTAACAATTAAATATGAAAGTTTGAGCAATTGATTAGGATTGTAATCCAACCTTTTGTAATCCAACCTTTTGTAAATTTCGATTTTCTCTTAGTTCAAGACGTGATGTTAATGTGTGGCTTTTTTGGGTGAGGTGAAATCAAAAATCATAATGATGCATCAGAAACGGAGAGTAAACGGGGTGCAATTTCGATTATTTCGTTAATTCTAAACCCATATTTACAGAAAGATTACTATTCCAATAAGTCTCAACCTATCACACCTGCCAGTAAAATACCATGGTAGTGTGAAGTAAGAAGAATACTTCTCCCAAAGCAGAGATTTGGATACTTGAGAAACCGCTTTAGACACTTCTTTATCATTTCTAGCAGTTATTATTTTTTGTCCAAGTTACAAATTACATGTTTCTTATGTTTAATCATCATGTATTTGCATTTTTTGGTTTCAATGACATTTTTCTCAGTTCGGACTTTCATTGTCTATTATGACATAAAATGATTTGTAATCCCTGAAAGAATTACGAAAGTTACTTCACGACGTTTTGATTGTTAATATCCACAATGTCTTTTGATGTGGATATTGGACTTATTGACACGTTCATCTGCGCATCATTCGGGTTGGAGCCTAGCTCCCTTACCCTTTCGACTGGGACTTGTCAGAAGGACAAGTGGGGGATGTGGACTGAGTTGGGGAGGACTTATTCCTCCTAGAGATGACTATTTATAGGCCATTTGAGTGCTTTCATCTATCCCCTCTTCCCGCTATCCTCTCTCCGCTTCACAGGTGACCGTTTGGCAGAGTTGGCCATTTTTCGCTCATTTATGGGTTTCCGCAGTTGCGTTTCTTTACGATGAGCTGAATCCGTTGTTGAACAACATATATGCAGCCTCTGTGAATTTCCTCCTAAACCTGTGTTCCTCCCTGTCAATGATCTCGAGGAACTAGGAGGAGTCTAATAGGGGGTTAAGTCGGGTGATCTTCCAGGCCACCGGACAGACTATGTGTTCTGATCCATTTTTCAAATATCGATTCTGTTTAAGAAATATGATTGAAATCTGTTTTTCTCTCGGAAGTTGAGAAACTTGTGCGAGCTAAGGACTAACGAGGTCTTACCTTTTAAATTCTCTCCAGAAAAATATCTGGTCGACGCCGGAATCGAACCCACGACCTTCCGATCGTGAACCAGGAACACTACCACCGCGCCGATTCCATATTATGGGGTATAATTGTATTCTGAGAATTATAAAAATTTCTAACATGAAATAACATACAGGATGTTACATTTGGAGATCAAACGTTGATATCATTCCGGAAAAACCGAAAGTCCTTCTTCGTGAGCATATGTATTCAATATTTGCAATAATAGGTGGAGAAATGACTGAAAAACGAGAGGTGTACTATAAGCATGTGTTACCCAGATCGAATATCTTCCAAAACACATGCTTTTTGAAAAAAAATACCAAAAAACGTCAATTTGTAATCCAAGAGGGACATCTATCGATCATAACCTCATCTGTCATACCTCCCCCCCTCCTTCACTATCACCCAAACAATTTGAATAGAAAAACTAGTAAGTGTAACACATCATTGAGAAGTTAATTTTATGAGGGTTTCGGCCATGTCAATTTTTGCTACCTAACTTTCTCTTTCGGCACTCTCTTGTGGGGAAAAATCTGTTCCGTATTCCAAATAATGATACTTCATTTGCAAGCTAATTCGACATGAATTTGATGACAATACATTATAGAATTTTTCCTGGGGAAAAAACAAAATGGCGACACCACAATGGCGGACAAGATTTGCAATTATGGTCCGAGTTCATTGGTTGTTTTCAGGGTCGGAAATTATGATTTGTTTGTCAATGCAAAAAAACAATATGGTGGCTCCAAGATAGCGGACGATATTTGTAATTGTGGTTCGATTCGATTCAAACTTGGAATATGGGGGGTTTTACAAGTTTTCAGTATAAGTAAAAAGAATCAATTGAATTGATAAAAGAAAGCTTTTACATAAATGCGCTCAAAGGAAAATTATATATAATTTTCAAGTGTGACGTAGGTTATTCTGTGCGTGACAGAAAATTTTACCGCGCAAGAATCACACATGAATTTCATCAGTTTGGACTTCCATTGTCTAATATTATATAAAATGATTTGAAATCCCTGGATGGAACAATACAATTGAAAATTAAAAGAATGGCTAAAAATGGCAAATATATTAAGCAAAAAAAACCTGAAAAGAATTCATATTGAAATAAAATATTAGTGAAAAAAATTGAATGAATGAAATGAAGAATAAATTAATATGATCAAAAGTTAAGTGATTTCAAACCATGTTACTTCACGACGTTCCGATTGTTAGTATCTACAATCGTCTTCGGGTGATGACTGGACTAATTCCTCCCAGAGATGACTATTTATGGGTCTTTCGAGTACTTCCACTTGACCCCTCCTTTCACTTATCACTTATCTCGAAAGACCCATAAATAGTCATCTCTCGGAGGAATTAGTCCAGTTATCACATGAAGATGATTGTAGATACTAACAAACGAAACGTCGTGAAGTAACGTTGTTTGAAATCACTTGACTTTTAATTATATCAATTTATTTTTATTTTATTCATTCAATTCTTTCACTCGTAATTTCATTTCACAGTGAATTTTTTTAGGTTTTTTTTCTTAATATATTTGCCATTTCTAGCTATTCTTTTGATTTTCAATTGTATTGTTTATTTCAGGGATTTCAAATCATTTTATATAATATTAGACAATGAAAGTCCGAACCAATGAAATTCACCACGAAACATTGTCATTCACCTTCAAACAAAGGTAATATTAAAGCCCAGCGTTACATATTTGTAACACACTTTTTTTTACTATTAGGGGTATTAAAAAAAAGAAACATACTGAGGTAGTTCTATTAACTCTAATTTAGTGCAAAAAGCATGAGTATAGCTGAATATTTTGAAAAAAAAAATAATTCGGGCTTTTATGTAATGTTATGATTGCCTTTTGAATGTTTTTAGGGTGATTATAAAAAAAAATTATAAACTGGGAATAAATTAACGAAAAAATCTGAAAAAATAAAAAAATGTTTTGAAAGGCCATGTTTTGGTATTTAAGCATAATTTTCAATTGTAAACAACTTTTCTCAATTACATTTTGTTGGAGTTTCTGAAATAAGGTTACTTTACTCCTGAGCAATTTTTATATTTTTCGACCTACCCTCTATGCTGTTTGACTTGCAACCATTCTAAGTTCACCTAAAATGATTACCGAACATGCACCAAATTTCGGCACTATCTGTATTTCGGTTGTGCAATTAATAAAAAAAAATCTAATATGTTGCACACTTGAATGACCACACTGTATACTCGTATATAATATGTGTTATGAATTATGTAACGATGTCAATTCTTTTAAAGTATTGCTATACTGAAGCCTTTTCGGTATTCAACGTTATCGAATACTTATAATTGTAAAATCAAAATAACGAGTGGCCATTTTGTAGTGGAAAATTGCAAAAATTTTTTTCAAGATAGATACACATTGAACTTTTCTACGTTAACGTATACCTGCACCTTCGATTGCAAATGGTCTAACAATAATTACAATTCACTACAATTAATTGGCATTTCGGTATATCTCTAAAAACACACTACCGGATCGAATAGCCTTCAGCTAAATCCCAATCGACGGCAAGCATGTTTAGAACTCGTCCTGTGAGGAAAGCGTGCCTGGCGTCAAGGGTACCACCTGTTCGCAGACGGCTCAGGAAGTGTACGCGACTTCATCCTCTCGACTCTGACCTCTGACATCGAGACGCCGCTACCGACGGTCGACGGGACGCCTGCCCGTGGATGCCGCCTGCCGTCGGGACGCGTTGCCGGTGTCAGCTTTAAATGCCCCTTGGGATACGGCTCTTTATGCAATTAACACCGATTTCGAAGGATTGTCGGGTTTCTTGGTTATTGGGTCAAATTAAAAGGCACCGACAATGAATGGTGACGGCGAAACGACGCTTCCAAAATGAAACGCTGTGCGTTGAAAAATTTCATACTGAATAACTTGTATCACTTTTACTAAGAGAAAGTGTTGGGTTTTCTTTCCATTTGGTAGAGAGTTCATAATCTGTACGTACGGAAAAAGTCGGTAGGTTAGGTTAGGTCAAAAGTCAGTTGGTCAATATTCGATCCTCCACCGCAACACGCAAGGGTTTTTTGTGGCTCACACCTCTTCAAACTCAACTAAATTAACCCAGCTTCTTGACGAAGCCGATTAGTTTGTATGGTGAGTGATATTTCAGGTCAGATGGTTGGAGTGTGGTTCTAACAAACTCTGAGAACCTGATTCGGTCCACGGCGGGGCGGGCACAAAGTATATGCTCTGCTGTTTCATCATATTTCAAACAGAGGGGACACACACTGTCTTCCGACAGTCCGAGTTTTTGTAGTGAGCCAAACCTGGAAGATTTTGCCAGAAGTCTTTGAAACTTCTTGACATCCAGGTGTTCAATGTTTGTTTGGCGAAGCCTAAAGGCAATGCCAATGACAGATCAGTACATTTAATTTTGAATTTTAAAATCTTCAATGTACAGTGTTTGTCACTTCTAGTTTCCATTAGAATTTTCTGTTCAAGAAGTGAAATTATGAAAAAATGTTTCCCATAAAAGTTTCAGATTTTTTTACATTGGCTTTTTCAAAACTATTCATCAATACACAGGATACAATAGTGGAAGCCATAAACATATTTTGAAAAATATAAGTTTTTATGAGTGCATGCCCAGTTTATCGAAAATTATGTAGTTCAATGAATATTCAGTTGAAGAGTCTGTACAACTATGAAAATATTTTCAAAATCAGTTTTATCATTATCCGCTAATATGTTTACTAGAATCTTTTCAATCCTGAGTGAATGAAAACTCGAAAACAATTATTTCTTATTTTTTTCTCAAATGGAAGTCCCTATATACATTCTACATGTGATTTCCTCTTGAAAAACACTTTCTGAAAATATACAGTCGTATGACTATATATCTAGCGGTATGTTGTTGAAAATAACATAAATAACGCACAAAATGAATCTTCCAAAATTTCCAACAGAATTTTCTTGAAGAATTTTCCTTCCCAGGCGCAGATTTTGGATGATGAAGGTTATTTTATATATCAACTAGTATTTTCATGGAGCTTTCAAAATTTGAAATAGTTTTTCATATGCATCGTATACCCACATAATCTCACAGATTTCAAGAAATTAAATATGAAACTGTCTGACCTCACCAAAATTTGTGGGTATTATCGTTGCAGAATAAACCTAATTAATATAAGAAGTACGCTACCTACTTCACAAATTATTAATGTTTATTAAGTCTTCACAGTATCAATACTGAGTCCCTTTTTTTTCAAGGAGCGGTGTCTGTGGGAAAGTAGCGATTTACGTTGGATTTGAATCCCTGGAAATTAATTTCATTTGCAAAAACGTTCTCAGGAAGTTTATACATATAAACCCAGTTCTCCAAATGGAAAAATTTTTGAACAGTGAAGTTGTAGGTGTACTGAATTGAACCTCAAAAGGATGAGTGGCCACATTCCGTTTCGTATTTCTGATATGTACCGCTCTTGGTGAAATAAAATGTACTAAATCACTTGAACACCTCCCATGAAAGTGTTCATAGAAGAGAGACAAATATCCAACTTTTTTTCGATATTCCACTCTATCAAGGTTGCACGGGATGTTCGTGTCTCCAATCAGTCGGATGGCTCTTTTCTGGATGGAATCCAGCAGCTTCAGTGTATGCCTAGGGGCGGAGCTCCATACATGAGAACAATACTCCAAGAAAGGTGTGATCTGAGCTTTATGCAACATCATAAGTTGCTGAGGTATGTACAGTTTTCTGGTTCGGAACAGTGTTCCAAGCTTTTTTGGCATTGTGGATTCTAGTGTGGGAATAGTAGGTGGCGTCTTACTCAAAAAGTCAACTAGGGAGTGGGACGCAAATTGTTCAGCTAGATTTGCTTTTCCTATGGCTGTTGTTGCAAATAAACCATCCGCTTGTATTAGTAGTGGAATTCATATGTCCACCTGAACATCCAATAATGTGATCTACATCAATCAGAAATTCAGGTTTGGGTTTATACTCTGAAATTTTGATGTTTTTCATTTCAATTTTATTACTTGAATTATAAACCGCTTGGTATATACGCATAATACACGATACCTTCACGGTTGTAAGAACATATAGGGTATTCTGTTTGAGAAATCAAGGAAAAATTCCTCCAAATTTCAATCCACCGAGTATTCAATAATGAAATAACTACTGGGAAAGAACGTTTCTGGCTTTCTTCTTTTCCATACAAAAAATGTGGGAATCTTTAAAAAAAAAGAAGAAAGCAACATTCATTTCAAGAAAAGTAGGAAGCCAAGACCTTTCTTTCCCAAAAATTATTCTCTCCTACAAATATACCTTTTTCAAATGAATAAACTACATATTTGAAATCTTCTCATAGTAAAATAGACTCTTCAACTGAGTTTTTGTTCAAAATGAGTACGGTTCCGAAACGCTCAGATTTCTGAAACGCTCGATATACACTCATATAATTCAAAATATTATGAAAAGTAATATGTAGTATTCTAATTGAAAAAGTAAACTTTGATACATCTTGCCCCTACTCAGTACCTTGTGGATTGGTAAACAATTCGAAAATGTCCAGTGATTTTGATGTCTATAATTTCCGTAGGACAAATTATTCGATAACTTCTATCATTAGTTTCAAACTTCTAGTGGAACCTCGATGTGTCACAAACTGTTCGTTTCAATATAACCGGTACTGTTCACTAGGCATGCTTACGTGCATAAGGTAATCTAAAAAAATTGGAATCCACTCCACGTTAAAATTGATTTTGAAGCGAGCTTTCGTTAAAAAAATGTCACAAACATTATTTCAAAAATGATTTTTCAACTCTAAACCTTCAAAAGTTCAGTTCCACCTTTTAAATTATAACAATTGTTTTTTCTGAATATTTGATTTGGACTTTCAACAAAATCTATGAAATTTCCAATATTTTTATGTTTCACTGAATTTACGCTGTTTGGTGTGGCAACCAGCAATCGCCCTAACTCCAACCCTGTCTGTTTTCCTGATGACGTAGATGGTCAGCTACCTCAAATATCTAAACTAAAAAAAAGTTCAGATGGGTTTAAGTTTCCAAAGCTGGCTTGCGTTCCGATTGACCAACCAACAAATGATAATTGTTGGAAACATATCCCGCGAGGCGCCACTGCCTCTAGGACCTCCCAGTGCCCCAAGAGTGTTTGCAACGCGCCGCAAGCACAACTCGGGGGGACGCGGCCCCGCCGAACACGAAGTCCATCGAACATCTCCGAGAAGGAACCATTGCCTCCACAGAGGGGTCGTTTCTAGAATAACTTGATCCGGCCGACGAATGCAGAAAAAAGGTAACGCTTTTACTTATCGAGATATCAGGTATCTACAGGTTGGAAATTGAGGTGGCCGTCTAATCGGGTTTGAAAAACTTCAGAACCACAGTCTACAAACATTGATATGTAGCCAAGTCTTCAACCATCTCTGAGAGGTCTATTTGCAGAGCTATTTTCTACAAGTAATAGTATTTCAATATTTAAGCTAAACAATATCATCTAGCTTACTTTACAATAATCGATAGAGTTATTTTAACCAACTATTCGTAGACTTATTAGAAAGCAAAAAAAATCAAGTGGATATTCCTGTCAAACATCTGTTAATCAAACATTTTCCGGGTTTGAAATGAAAGTGAACTTTACGAATGGAATTATATGATATAAAATAAATTCGAATATTTGCATAAATTTCCATTTCAAAAAAATTTCTTTGACAAAATTATATTTGATGATATCAGAGAGTTTTAAATTCCCTACTCTTCAAAATAACAATTTACTGAATTTACTTCTTTTAAGTTTTGTTGGAAGGTATTACAAAAACTACAACACTTGTTTCGAAAAATTGAATTTTTCACAGTTCACTCTCACAATTTACTATAACATTTTTACTTTATGTACTAATTTTGATGTATCTAGATTGAAAATTAACTAAAATTCCATACAAACTTCAACCTCACCTATATCAAGAGATGGAGGAAAAAAGACATTTATCTCTTGATTTTTTTTGATAAAGTGATTCTACAAGTTGATTGAGATATCCTATTTGATGTAGTTTATCCAGAATTTCGAAGAGCTTGTGATTTGATATTTTACTTTTTATGAAATGCAAAACATAGTTCTCAAAATTTTTGGTTAAACCTCTGAAGAAGCTAGCAACTCGCGCCAGCGAAACGTCAGGAAGAAATTCCAATAATTCACGGCTTTCGAACTCGGAAAACAGTGACACTGAAAACCTCAGCCGCGAAAGTCCAAACCATTTTGTCTTTTTGCGTTTGTTTTTATACCAACCCCAGGAACAGGTTTATATTTTTCTGGAATATCAAAACCAACTTTGAAAAAATACAATTACGTTTTTACTTTAATTAACATGAATATATCAGTCGAGAAATGTACCTTTTTACAGTATTATAAGAGAACAAAAATACTTATTGTTTCTGAGAACGGTTACTGCCAGAATAGAATTTCATGAACGGAGTACGAGAAATTGTTTGAAAAAATATTATAGAAAAGTTAACGAATTTAATAGCACTTTATTGTAAGATTTTTACAAAACAATTTATAAAACTGCAACAGTTATTTGTTGCAGTTGCAACAGTTATTTGTTGCAGTTTTATAAATTGTTAATGAAAATCCTTTTCAAATACAAATGTGGAAAAATATTCTATTTAAAACAAATTTTAACCCAAAACTCACTTTTTCTTCTTATTTTCAGCACCAGATTCATATTTGATTCTGAAACAGATACGCTGCACAACATAATAAATGACAATTTGTTGATTTCATTTTCATTAAAATTCATAAAACATTCACACGACATATTGAATTAATGAGTACATCTAATATAATATTCAATTCGAAAGAATCACTGTTACCTACTCTAAATTGGAAGATTTCAGGTGAAAAAACTCGTTTTTTTCTCTTTCATACTGTTATTAAACTGTGTTATATACATACAGGTAGGCAAACGAAAATTAAACAGAGAAACGAAAAAGCAACGACGTCAACATTTCATAGGAAAACGCAAGGATATATCAACTCATGAATTATATGACAACTCGAAGTTCAATACTCAAGGCAAGTGTTAGGTGAGTAACGAATAAAATATCTTCGAGACTATCAAAACTACGATAATTTTTTTGTTAGTCACAAAGTTTTCTAGAAAATATCATGTTTTTTATCAAGAATAGGTTTTCTCCTCTAATTTATATCTGTTACGAATTCCTATTGATATTTTCCTTTTTATCTTTTATGTTCCTCAAAATTTATTGGAAAATCCTCTAATTACTCAAATGGAGGGGCACAGAATATGATAATGAAAAATACTGTTAATCCATGAAAAGACTGCTCCTGAAGAAAATTAGTTATTCCCCAATAAGAAAAAAGATAGCTTCCACCAAACTTTGAAAATTTCTGAAATTTCGTTTCAGCTGTTTTACCCACATTAGATGCCGTTGATATGACTGTACTTACCATTTATCTCCGATTATATCTTGAGGTTCGGGAACAGTGAAATATGTAAAGATCATAGCACATTATGGTTGACTTCCTAATGTCGATTAATGTATTTTACAATTATTTCATTTATCATTTACGTCAATTTCAACATCACAATTATAAGTATGGGGATCACAAACTATTGAACATAAACAAAAATTCATATTCATAATTGATTAATTTGCAATTAATAATAACCCAATATAAAAAAGTAATATGGAAAGAAATAGTTGCAACCTCACAATTATTTCTTTATCTAATGTCTCCAAACTACGGCCCGCGGGCTAAATCCGTTTCGCCAGTGTGATCAATCCGGCCCGCGACGACTAATAACTGTTGTTATTGTTGCTGTAATAAGTCGGATAAAAAACACAATATGATAATTCGGTTTCCTTTACTTGCTAGGTAGAGAGATAAAGCTTGATGACTGTTATGACATTTTACATATTATACATAACGCAGGCAGATATTCCACCGCCTTTATATTAGTGGAGGCGTTATGAAATATGAAATGTTGACATTGGGTTGGCAGTGGCCATCATCGATTCATGGTTTTTGGTGACGGTTGAAATTTGAGTCGCTTCAGTTTTTCAATGAATAAACTGATTGTTGAATTTGCAGTGTTCATATTTCTGAAAGTGTTTTTCACCTAAAAAGACATGCAATATTTCCGTCGCATAAAATTGCAACAAGTTTAAATTGAAGAGCTGAAAGTTTCTTCTGGAAAAAATATTCAAAGGACAGAATTGAAAAGTAGTGCGCACGTTTACCTCAAAAACATTCCACTTCCACTTATTGATGATCTGGAACCAGTTATGGTTAATATTTATAATAATTCAGTGTTTTCTAAACCTTCGAAAATCAAACGCTTCAAAGCTATATAGTTATTGAAACAACTGATAACACGAAATAAGTTTTGTGGAACATAAATAAACATAAAGAGTGCACTGAAGCTGGTATACGAGTATATGAGAGCATACGGAATTTCATGAAAAAACATATTAATCCAGAACAAAAGGTCATTGGATCAGATGATTGTAATTTAATGTTGGGGGATGAAATTGGAATGAATATAGTTTTCATTTCCTTCACCTCTGTGCCTCCCATGAGAATGAGAAAATACCAAATTCTGTCGAATCGTTTTCAAGAAATGTACAGAATTCTATTCCCAAGAGCAGTCAGAGATTGGAAGAACTCAAGGAATTCCAAAATTTGTTTGCAACTAAAAAATAATAAAATTTTAAATTTGAGACCACAAAATGACTAGAGATATTAAAAAAATAATTATAATAACAAGATGAATCCATAAGTTAGTTATCAATTTTTCATTCCTCAGATGAAAGTTGATCGTATTGTGGATCGTATTGGGATTTTCCCATACAAAATTTTTGATATAGAACCATAGATCAAAACTAAGGTTATTTACAATGCATTGAAAAATCTAAATTTCAAAATGTATTCGATTTTCATGTTCCATGTTCTAAACTCAATATCAAAATTGAATCTAAATTTTCTGAAGGAACTGGTTCATGAAAAAAAGTGGTTCAGAAAATAAACTCAATAACATTGTACCCAATAATCCCAATACATTTTTGCCTTTGGAAAAACTTCATTCAAGTGCTAACGTTGATGTCAGCGAACAGGAACCTAATTTAGGTGTTCAACCTGCAGGAATGCATAATTAGAAATTTCAGTTCAAATTAAAAAAATTTCAATATCAAAGACTCTCGCTTATAATTCGCCAACAATTCATTTGTTGCTGGAAAAATTATTATTGGATCCAAACGTTGTGTAACAGAGAACTTCTTAATTGAAATCGGGGTCGAGTTGAAAAACAGCTTTAGCTGACACTTCGCCCATTCGTCATAAGGTTATCTTCAAATTAAAAATTTTTTATCCCTTGGGATGAATAAAGTCGATTAATAATAATAATAATAATAATAATAATAATAATAATAATAATAATAATAATAATAATAATAATAATAATAATAATAATAATAATAATAATAATAATAATAATAATAATAACATAATATTAAATGTGGAAACATGTAATATATAATGGCAAATATTGTGTGAAATGAATTTGAAAAGCTATTGTTCTCAAATATAATGGTAATGATTGTTACCTGCCACTAAACAGCTGAAGGAATTAAAATACATTGAATGTGCATTGGTTCGGGAAAGGGGCTATTTTTAGTTCATGTGAAATAATTTGGATGCGAATGAAATGCGGCGATTTGGAAAATGTGTGTCGACATTGTGTAAGTATACGTTTCAATCTAAATATGACTCCTCTGTTCCCAGTATGATCATAGATTCACAGAACACTTGTGATGATGTTCCATGATATGCAGTGCAGGCAGTAAAATTGAACGCAATTGAGTACTATATCCATTTCTGGGTTTATGAATATACTTCGTTCACTGTTTTGTATACTTCGGGACCATGGTATTGGCTTTTGGAACTCAATAGAAATTTTTTACGCTACGCGTAAATTTGTTTCGTGCCGGCGTTTTGCGCTACCCTTTTCTTCGGTGCGGTTCCCTGCTTGATTGAATATCTCCAGTCGCATCGATCCTGCTCAATCGGCGTTGCCGGAGCGAGGCGCATTCCGCGACAGCCTACGAATCGGCAACGCCGACCGCAAACATTGATTCTTTCCATTATAAATAGTACGCAAAAAATGCGTTCCTATATATCATCTCTCCCCCAGACATGCTTTGTGGCCCGGAAATTTCATTTTATAACTTTTATAAAGGGCCTGCTTAATAATTTCATTTCCCATACACAATCACACACATAACACACGTCAGGAAAGAAAAAATGTCGTGTTTTTCGTGGGCGTTAATTAAATTTT
Organism: Leptinotarsa lineolata; assembly: GCA_015342045.1. NCBI lineage: Eukaryota > Metazoa > Arthropoda > Insecta > Coleoptera > Chrysomelidae > Leptinotarsa > Leptinotarsa lineolata. The sequence continues at coordinate 3,210 of WOGR01002580.1, read as the reverse complement.
TCGGATATTTACCCAGAAAATACGGCGGGGGTGACTTTTAGTCTAACCGAATGAAAAAATATCTGTTTTCTCACCACTGGTACTAGATGTAGGTACTAGACCGATATCTCGTAAGGCTAGAGAGAATACTATCTTTTCGAGTTATTCTAGTTCATTCGATGAATAATTTCTATTGGGTTGTTTCAAAGGTTATGTCCGATTAGATGTCATGTGTTTTTGTACCTCCATATCTCAATAAATATTTATTCTATTGTGTCGTGGTGTCTACTAATCGATAGTGAATTTTGTAGTCTATACAATGATGCTGTCCATTTTTTCTGAATTATACTTTTTGTCTCTCTTCAGCTTATTACTATATGATATCGTTAAGCAATTTTCGGACAGTTTTTCTCAACGAAACAACTCGAAAAATCAATCAGGCATTTGGCAATGATAGTTTTGATGAACGCACTGTTCGACGTTGGTTTGCAAAATTTGGTTCCGAAGATTTTAGTCTTGAAGATGAGCCCCGAAGTGGCCAACCTACAGTCATCCAGGAGGAGTATTTGAAGACCCTGGTGGAGACTAACCCGCATAACAAAGGGTGCATGGGATGGCGGAAAAACTGATCGTCAGGCCTTATGCGGTTTTTGATTGTTTCAAACATATTGGAAAGATCGAAAGCTCGGAAAGTAGCTGCCCCATGATTTTTTAACGATCGACCGAAATTGTCACGTTCCTGGATCCACTACAACAACAACAACAAGATAATGGTTGGATACCGATGAGCCACTCAGGCATTTTCCAAAGGCGAAATTCCACCAAAATATATCCATGGTTACTGTATGATGGTCAGCGGCTGGTTTGAATCACTATAACTTTCTTCAACTGGGCCAAACTATGACAGCAGAGCACTAATTGACGGTATCTACGAAATTTACCGAAAATTGCGTCAACACTGGTCAACAGAAGAGGTCCGATCCCGCTCCACCACAATGGTCACGTTTCACAAATCACCGTCCGAAAATTGAACAAATGAAGCGTCGAAGTTCTGCCTCGCCCACCATACTACCCAAACTTCTCGCCAATCGACTATTATGAACCAAGCATGAACATCTTCATTAACTTCAGCGAATATCGAACACACAATTTTCATGCTGACAGAATTAGTCGACTTGTGTTACGTTGGTAAAAGTATATTGATTCCAATGGCGCTCATTTCAGTTAAATTGAATAATTATTAACCGAGATATTACAATTTGAGAATCATGAAAACGAACAAAACTTTTGAAACAACCTTATAATTCATCAAATACATAATTTTATGCACGACCGGGCGTAAAGTAGCACTTTATCGTCCGGATTTGTGGGCGTAAATTAGCATTTTAGCACCCCCGGACTATTCAATTTCAATCTCATGTCGATAGAAATCTATATTCAGATGTTTTCAATGAATGCAATTAATGCTTACGATATATAGATTTTTCCAGAAAATAGGCAAGAAGTACACTTTCTGTGTAGTTCTTATTTTTCACATTAATCCCTTTGCACCACCTTACGAATTCTTCATACACTTTGTCGTATATTTTCTTGAATATCTTTGGCAATGAACTCAATTTCGCATCCTAAGCTGCTTTAATTATTTCAGGTGAAGTACAATTCATACTTTCTTCGTCCCTGGAATCCATTTCAAAATCACTAATGAATTATTTGTTCACAAAAATTGACAGGTAGCCTATATAATCTTATTTCAAAAAATTGACTGAGTTGCCATGGTAACATTCATTCCATTACTTCTTGTTTTATTCTGTTTCCAATATGATATGAATATACACCCTCACGGCAGCCTTGATGTATTTTTGTCGTGTTTTAGATATAAGAGCTATCTACCTACATGACATCAAATATGGTCGTGCATAAAATATTGTATGTATTTCGGGCGTAATTTGCTTCCATGGACCTACGCGTGTTAGTAGTCCTCGCTGTCGCTCTGACTATTACTTACACGCTGCGATCCATAGATACCTATTTTACGCCCTTGATATATAATAGTCATCAAAAGCGTAAAATAGGCTTTTATGGACCGCAGCGTGTAAGTAAATATCCCGAAATTGAGTGTATTGCCAAGTAAATCCAAGAAAATATGCCACAAAGTGTATGAAGAATTCGTGAGTTGGTGCAACGGGAATAATGTAAAAAATAAGAGCTGCACAGGCAGTGTACTTCTTGCTTATTTTCTGGAAAAATCCTGATAACGTTAGCTTTTATTGCATTCATTGAAACCATCGAAATATAGATTTCTATCGATATAAGAATAAATCACTTTAGCGCCTGTTCAACGATTTAGCGCTCGCCATGTGACGCTAAAGTGTTACTGTGAGTGCTACTTTACGCCCGGTCGTGCATAAATAACTATTATGTCATACTAGTTTATGATTAAGTTCTTATTTCTTAGTTACCGATTGTAGTGTACTCAAAGCCTGCATTGTCATATACGACTATACAAAAATCATTTGGTCTAACTTACATACATTTGAAAATTCTGAAAGATTACGGGCAGTCAACGTTGTTAATACGTACCTATCTAATTGTCTGAGTTTCACGTTATTGTTTTATAATGACAGATCTAGAAGTTGAAGGCCCATACCTGCCAGCACCCTTAAAATCCCATTCTTCGAATATACAGGATGTTCCATCTCAGACGAGCCACCCCGTATATTTCTTACCACATAGTGAGTGGAAAAATTTCCCGAAACACGTCGAATGATTTTGTTTGTGGGACATCTTTTGACGTATATTTTAGGCTTGAACGAGCAACCCCCTAATAGGGGGCTCTTCAACCCCTCAAACTTGATAGGGACAGGGCTTGAGTGATACTTCATTTGAAAGGTCTTGGAAGCCTCTTTACAACGGTTTATGAAAAACGTAAATCAGATGAACCGTTTTTGCCAAAAATCTATTTTGCAGCTCGAATGAGCCACCTTGAATAATTTGGTTATTTTTATAATGTACAAGCCCGTTTTTATTAAGCCCTTTCTAAAAACTCAAACAATCGTCAAAAAATTCATTCTTGAAAAATATAATTGTGTTATCATCATGCTTTCAATAAAAAAATTAAATATGCGTGTTTTAATCCAATGTTCAATTTGTTCTCCATTGGCTTCCATACAATATTATGTTTCCTCAAACTAATAAATGAATAAAACAGCAAAACATTTTCTTATCTTGCCT
>WOGR01002579.1:0-17201 GCA_015342045.1 Leptinotarsa lineolata | reverse complement strand
GCGAGCGACATCCAGCCAGTGATGTAATTCGACGATATCACGAAAACAAGTGAATTCAGTTAGCGACTAGCTAGGTTAAGTGCTGTACATGCGGTGGTGAATACTGTGAGTGGTGTCATTAGTGAGTTTTTAAAACTCGATTCTTTACTTCGGCATTTTTTAAGATGAAATTATGTCGGAAGCAAAAAAGAAGAAACGGCAGTATAGTGCGGAATATATAAAATATGGATTTATTGAAAATCCCACTAATCCATCTTCGCCTATGTGCCTTCTTTGTCAAAAAACATTTTCGAATGAAGCGATGAAACCCTCAAGGCTACAAGATCATTTTAGTGGAATGCATTCAGATAAAAAAGACAAAACTGTGACCTATTTTCAAGAACTGGAAAAAAAACACTCAGCTCAGCCAACTGTGTCAAAACTTTTTTCAGCGGCTTCTAAGCAAGACGACGTCGGACTCCGAGCTTCCCACAATATCTCCTTGCTAATTGGTCAAACAGGTCACACTGTTGGAGAGGATTTAATTTTACCGGCAACAAAAGAAGTAATAACTACATTGCTCCGTAAACCAGCCGCAGATATCCGAAAAATTCCTTTGAGCAATAGTTCCCTGCAAAGACGAATTGATAAGATGGCTGAAAACTTTCAAGAGTCATTTTGCAATCATCTGAAGACTTCTAAATTCTCAATTCAGTTAGATGAGTCCACTTTACCAATCAATGAAGCATTGTTGTTGTCATACGTTAGGTTTATTAAAAATGAGAAAATATATCAAGAACTACTATTTGCCAGAAATTTAGAGACGGATACAAAGGGAGAAACCATATAAAATATTCTAGAAAAATTTTGTGATGAGAAAGAAATTCCACTGAAGAATATTATATCAGCTGCTACGGAAGGCACTTCGGCTATGACAGGACGTCACAAAGTCTTCATAGCGTACTTGAAAAATAAAATTCCAGATGTGCTTGCTATACATCGCGTCATTCATAGGCAATATTTGGTTGCGAAAAATTTGAGTGAGCGCCTCTCTCAAGCACTGCAATATATCATCAAAGCAGTCATTGAAATCCGAAGCAGTTTTTCAAATGACAGATTATTTAATCAACTTTGTGTTGCTAATAATGAAGATTTCAACCGATTGCTATTTCACACAGAAGTGCGTTGGTTATCAAGAGGTAACTATCTGACACAATTTAAGAATCCATTGGACTCTGTAATAGAGCTCTTGGAAAACTAAGACAAAGAATTGCAGGACAACCTCATCACTTCAAAGAATGATATTGCGTACTTGACAGACCCGTATAAATTATTTAATAATGTCAATCTCCAACTTCAAGGTGACGACTTGAATTTGACTAAAACAAAAAATGTCATTGTAACTTTTGTAGCCAAATTGCTCTTATACAAGAATAATATCAGCAGACGTGAATTTCGCAATTTCCCTAAATTGTCAGCAGTATTCTTCAACAACGACGACTTGCTTGTTCACTGCTAACATTTGGAGAACCTTCACAGTGATTTCGCAGAACGATTCCAGGATATTTTAAAATTGGAAATACCGGACTGGGTGCTGGATCCTTTTCCAAGTGTCAACAAAGCAGGTTCACCCCAGCTGGAAGTAGAACTCATAGAACTGATAACGAACGAGGAAATATAAATAAAATTCAAAAATGGATACCAATAATAGCATTCCCATCATCGTATTTGTGTAAACGTGGATTTAGTGATGTGGCAACGTTGCTAACTAAAAAGAGAAATCAGTTGCAGATTATCGAACGCGGTGACTTACGGCTGTTTTTGAGTAAATTCGAGCCTGATATTAACAAACTTGTCAAAAATCATCAAATTCATCCTTCACACTAGATTTGTCTTAAAATTCAAATTGAAATGTTTGTTTCAATAACATGAATGAAAGTTTTCCTAATATTACAAAATGGTGTTTACATTACCCTCAACAGAAAGTCTTATTTTCACATAAAACAGATAATTTAATTATTGAAATTGTTCGGTCCCAAGGCTTGGCTATCCACATTATTATTTTTTGAAGCAGGGAATTGAATATATAATTCTTAGTATTTAAGTTTCTACAACAAAGCAGATTGGTTCATCGCATTATTTAGATTTAAGGTATTGTTCACCAATTTTGTTTAATCTGCTTAGGTTCGAATTATTCTCAGGAGTCCCTCAATTTGGGTTTTTAAGTTGGCCTTCTGATGTATATTTCTTTTGTAATCCATTTATCCTCATAAAATTTAATATTTCCGAATACTTGTATCTACCTCAGTAACTTATATATTCTAGGTATATTTCCATGTAAAATTATTTCCCAAACAGCTAAATGTCAAATATTGGTGTTTGTGTCCCTATCCTTAGGACTTACCTGCTATTATACCCCTTCCTATTTATAGTTAAGCCACTCCCCTTTCTTCTTCCTATAATGACCATTTTGACTCCCTCTCTAACCACTCAGGAAGAACCTTTGCATTTGTGAATTCGTATTTCACTACATTCAAAACCTTGTTTTTTCTACAGTACATCTTGCCAGTTATTTATCATATCTTACCTTTCCACAAGAGTTAATATAATTCTTGTGTGTATTAAACATTCATACTCACGATAAAATAATCGTGGATCAGAACAAGAATTATCAATTTTTTCTTTCATCATCTTATCAATAATTATCGAAATCCCATTGACTGTTTACCGTGATTCATGATGTATTTTATGGAAAATGAAAAATAAAACTTGTTATGTTTTTAACCACTTGTATTCGTAAATACCGTTACTTCATTTCCGTCCTATAAGGACATTTGCAATCTAATACAATTTAACTGATGCTTTTTTCAACAAAAACTTTTTTGCTACGTTCTGTAATGCTGATGAAAATGTTTCGTAATTTTAGAAACCGAAAAAGGATACTTTTTCAATTGATTTTTGAATTTGAGAGAAGTTTTAGATTTTTTAACTTCTTCAGGAATTGCATTGTAATAATGTAATAGTTCCATCATGATGAATTGATAATTATACTTTATTTGTTAGTACTTGAATATGAAAAACATATTCCAAGAAAAGAAAAACAGTTAAAACGCGAAAGTTAGAAAGTATAGAATTCTTAATAACATTACACCAAATTCATTGAAAAATTTATTGTGACGAACCAATGCTACTAACCTTGGTCTGCTCTATTACGTATGGTTACCTAACCACGTCGATTACAACTTTCATACATCAAAAAATGATGACTCGCATTCCTCGGTATTATCAAATAATTTTAACTGTAGATGCAATGTCCCAGCATCATCACAAAATGTTTCCCAGAATGAGTAATCAATGCCTAAATAGCAATTGCTATCAAAATGATACCTTTGATATTTCAAAGGGCAACAAACAGTACCAAACTGTGGAGCCAGAGCATGACTGCTCTCTTTGATAAACGATACCTCGTACCTAAAACGCCCTTCTTCTGCTGCTTCCCCAAAATAATAGCAGCCGGTACATAATAATCTTACTGGTGATTGAAAATGCATGGAGAATCTGAAAACCCTGTTGAACGCAACCCAGACGATTAACCACCAAGGCTTCAAATGAACGTTTCTGAAATCACTTATTCCAAATTTCTTTGTACGCGAGAGCTGAATTTCCTGATGCACATCAATGCAATGTTCATACGCTTCTTTCGTAGGACCAACCCAATGACAAACAAGGTGATACATCAGTGGGCACGAAACAAGCCTGAATGAACAAATAACTTTATGTTCAGTCAAGTGACCTTGATAGTCACAACCTCTATTCAAGCAATTGCTGGAGATGCTATTTACAACTGCCTCAGAATCCATTATTATTCTTCCGGTATCTACCTGGAAATTGCAATGTGATCAATTGAGGTCAACTCACTAAAAAAAATTACCGTTTTTTCATTCAGTCAGATTGAAGATGAATCAACTTGATTGACTAATTTAAATCCACTCGAGTTCTGGCCGGCAATGGGACACAAGCTAAATAAATTAATTTACTTTATTGATGATTTCCTATTCCATCAGCTCATACCAATACAAAATATATTTAACATTTTAAAATTACAATGAATTCACTGAGTACTCACCTCTTACTATTGATATCTTCAAAATCTTCTGTGCTCTGTCACGTAAAGTTACCTACTAATAGAATATAGATCTGATGAGAGACTTATAAAGGGTCCATTTTCCGCATTTACCTGTAATGTATTTATCTGCGATATAGGTAAAAACTTCAAGTACATCTTATTATTTAGATAAATCCAGTTGAATGGAAAGTAAAAGTATGAAGTATAATTTTTCAAACAGCTTCATTTGATCAAAGTGTCGGTGCAACAGGGTGTTTCCTAACTACGGTACGAAATTTCAGAGGGTGATTCATTAGGTCGTTTTAAGAAAAAAGTTCTTATGAATATATGTCCGGAGTTGCTTCGTTTCTGAGATACAGGGCGTTGAAGTTTAAAAAAACGGTATTGTTAAAATATCCTTACACCGATTTGGTTGAAATTAGCTAGTTATTTGAAGTAATAAGGCGTTTATTTACCCAAACTGGATTGAAATTATTGGGCCCAGTGGCGTCTCAGTGGGCATCACAGCCAACAATTTAGAAAAAAAGAACGCCACCGAATTTTTAGCAGTTTTTTCATTTTTTTAGATTATGCAACTGAAAATACAACTTTTTTGTGGCTTGTGTTCTGTTCATATCAAGCTTCAGTTTCAAAAAAAATCATTTCTAAAAACTATCCATGGACAACATAAAATAAAAAACAAAAGTAAATAATAAACAATTTCGACCTTAGAGTAAATGAGCAAACCATCCACCTTCTGATGAAATACACGACTTCAGTCGATTTGTCATTGATTGTCCGACAGGTTCAAAAATACCTGGAGTATTTTTTATGAAATTGCAATTGTCAATTATTCGATTCCTCAAGTCATTCACATCTACAGGAGTTTTATAAACGAAGCACTTCGAATGACCCCATTGAATTTAGAGAATTCATATCAGGACTGCGAGCTGGCCAATTTTATGGTCCTGCACTTCCAATCCAGCGATTAGGGTAGGTGATGTCGAAATGTTCTTACAAGTACCGGTACATGGGCCAGTTAGGTAATCGAATATAATGACTCTCTTCAATAATATAAAGATTTTAGTTAGCTTAAAAATGGCCATTATTATTTTCTGCCATCTTATGAATCAACCGAGTGGTATCTACCCTGTAACACTTCAGCAGTTGACGGTCTAATTGCGCCCGATTGATTGACCAATAATTCTCTTTTCCGGTATGCATTGCAAAATCATCTACTTCGCTTCTTTATTCATATTAGTCATATCGTACAAACCGCCTGCAAAACCTGCAAACAGGTAACAAATCCGAGGCAGTAGAGCTTGAACTTGCTGTTTGTGATATCGGTATAGTAGATTTCTGTTCAGAATTTTCTGCCACTATTTGTATCAGAAAGATTGCACTGTATAGCTTCTAGTTCAAGCGTTGTTACAGTTTCTGGTCTTCCACCACCTGCTCAATAAGTGGAAGTTATGTGATCCAAGTAACAGTGTTGCTCCAAATTGAACAAGCGTGCAAGTTTAACCTTGTCATACGGAAGGCTCGAAGATTCAACCATTGCGTTTCTGATCATTGTTAGAAACGGAATAGGTAACGAATTAGTGAATATTGTTCGAGATACTTTCATTTCCATGTAAACTATGGCTAAGTTGATCAGGATTTTATTTTGTTAATAGTGAGAAAACTATATCGAAATTATTAGTATGGGTAGCCGATTCATATTTGGAAAAAAAAAATTCACTATGCATATTGACACCGAGATATTAAATGATATGATTGCATCTGTTATAGGATTACAGAAATCTACATTCTGAAATTATAAATAATGAACATGTTAAACGTGGTATTTAGTGAAAAATGTTTCATTTAGAACGACATCAGAGGTAATACACTGCTTAGGAAAAATATCAGTGTAAAGATGATCATAAGGTCTTCATTATATTAATTTTGTTAATATTTTATCCTGGTAATTAAGTATTAAACATTTTCCAATGAGTTATGATTGATTAAAGTCATCCATGAGATTGGCTATAATAGATAAAAATTTACTTCTGACAACTGTAATTAACTTGGTAGCCACCAATATCTGCTACCAACGTGTTATCATTTTATCGCTATGCTTCATCTAAATTTATCATTCGAATTCACACAGCAATATCCAGTTACCTTGATAACATAATATCGAAATATCAGTTTAATCTTACGTGTATTAATTCTATCTAAATTCTCGGGCTGACAACACACTTATTCCATAATGTTCCATGTTAGTTTCAGTTTATAATCTTACAACTCTTCAGTTGTTATCCTTTACAATTTCAATATTTGAAATTGTTTTTTTTATTATAGAACATGTCTCCATCACCAGGCCCACCCACTCCGAATGCAGGTCCGCAAGGTCCCCCACCTCAGGGTCAAGAAAATCTCAGCGCTCTTCAAAGGGCAATCGACAGTATGGAAGAAAAAGGCATGCAAGAAGACCCGAGATATTCGCAGTTGTTAGCTTTGAGGGCTAGGAGCAATGGATCGAATTCGGTATTCAGTCAGTCTCAAATGGCTCAGCTAAGGTAGTCGAAGTGAATTACATACTATAAATTTTTTTAACTACTGCATGAATATTGAAATAATTTGTAATTTTTTGAATTATAGGTAATGATTCTCTACATCAGCAAAATAGTAAATATTCAATGGAATAACTTGGCAATTTTTGTTTCATCATAACATATATCAAATAAAATGTAATGCTTTATTCAAATAGGGTACATCCTAATATACAACAATGATATCTCATGAAATCGTATCTTAGCAACAGAAAACAAAAAGTTTGCATTGAACATCAAACATAGCTGATATTCATAAAGGTGTTCCACAAGGAAGTGTGCTAGGTCCTTAGTTGTTTATCATTTATATAAACTATTTTTCGGAAATTTTAAAAAATACTTGCACCAAACTTGTCAGTTATACTGATGATTCCAATCTTGTTATACCTCTTGACTGCCATATGAATTTGGAAAGTGATGTATTGAATGTTGTTTCTACATCCTCAACATATTTCATTCAAAATGAACTTCTTTTAGGCCCTGAAAAGTTGAATTTATCGTCATGTACAAAAATGTTAGGGGTCTATCTAGATGACAAAATGAACTTTGACGTACATATTGAGCATCTTGCAAAAAAAAACTGGCTAGCAAATGTTATGCAATTAGAAGCTGTCTGCACGTTGGGTGCCGCGTTTGCTCACGTTAGACCAAAAACTTCTTCGAACGAATATTTCCAACACTCTGTTGGCGTATTTTAGGCGCAATAAATCCAATTTTGGCACCAATGAAACTTGGATACACCATTATACGCCAGAAACAAAAACACAGTCCAGACAGTGGACTGCAAAGGGGGAACCGGCTCCAAAAAAGCAAAAACTGTCTTTTCGGCTGAAAAAGTGATGGCGACTGTTTTTTGGGATAATTATGGAGTTATTTCAATCGATTATCTTCAAAAAAGAAAAACCATCACTGAAGCATATTACGCATCATTACTTGACAAGCTTAAGGTAGAACTCGCGGAGAAACGGCTACATTTTCAGAAGAAGAAAATCCTATATCACCAAGATGAATCCACGAATCACGGTTTGAACTGCTTGACCATCCGCCTTAATCACCAGATTTAGTCCCAAGCGACTTCTTTTTGTTCCCTCATCTAAAAGTTGCGGATGAGAGAAATTCTTGTCAAATGAAAAGACAATCACCTTCTTGAACAATTATTATGCAGAGAAAAACACGGAGTACTATTTAGTCGGGTTACAAAGATGGAAGCATTGTATAGTTGAAAGGAGAGTATGTTGAAAAAAAACTGAAAAAATGTCTTGTATCTTTGTTAGGTCGTAAACTTTTCAGACTATCCTCGTAATTATATAGAAAGCTGAGTTGGGCACCTGAGATTGTATTCAGGGAATCCCTCTTTGAAATTTCATTTGATTGACTGCTGATCAATTCATCAAGTGGATTCTTTCAACGTCATCAACCACATTCTTAGATCATCTATATATTTAAATGAATCAAATGAACCAGTCTACACATCGAGCAACCAAAATTTATTTACGAAAATATAAAGGTATTTCAATTCGTGGAAAAAATTACACACCGATCATGATAATTCTTTGTAAACACTTGAGGTTGGCAAGTCATCCACCTCTTACCAGATTAATTGAATGGTAACTTTGTAGGTCATCAAAGCGTGGAGTTTAAGAGAGAAATTTCACACATGACGAAATCTTATAATGGTATTGATTTCTTAAAAACTCTTCTCTATTTCTTCGTAACTCTGATTACATTCGACTTCATTTCTGTAGGCTCACAATCATTACAATTTCATCATTGCATAGTTGCATTGATTATCTGTCCATTCGATTATTTCAAAAGTTTTGTCCTTTTTAATGTCATCTGTTTTTGTAGCTTCATATCCCAATAAATATTTATTCTGCAGTGTTGTAGTATCTGTACTGATCGATAAAGAACTTTGTATTTTATACATTCTCTAAAAAATTCGAGAAAAATGTATCCTGTCAAGTAAAAGCTTTTCTGGAAGAAAATCGATTACTCCCGTACGAGCAGTCTGGGTTCCGCAAAAAACACGGTGTGTCCTCTTGAAAGTAATCAGCGATCTTGCAAAAACCAGAGATGAATCAGAAGTCACCATTTCAGCACTGCTTGACCAAAGTGAAGTTTTCGATTTAGTTAATTTCGATTTGCTCATCGGCAAACTCAAGTTCACGAGTTACCAGCTATCTCACAGGCTGATTAGTCGTGGTCATCCCTAAAAGAAAACATCTCAGGTGTACCGCAGGGAAGCAATTTAGGGCCCTTGATGTTTACTATGTTTATTTTTGATTACTCCACTTCCTTATCACATTGTCTGGTACATCTATACGCAGATGATATACAGTTATATTTGTCTTTCCATAACACTGATACAGAAAGTTGCGTAGCCAATATAAACTCAGATTTGCATAAAACATTTCTATACTACGAGCATCATGTACTGGAAATCAATCCAAATAAAACGTTGGCTTCATGCATAGATTTCAAAGACAAAAAGTTGAAACTTAAAGAAACTTCAGGCTCACTCTCGGTAACACAGACATTGACTGGGTCGACAGTGCTAAAAATCTTGGCGTAACCATAGATAGCTCCTTTTCTTTCCATGAACATGTGAAAAACATTTTTAAAGTATCATTCTTCAAACTTAAATTGCTGTATGAATTCAAGTATCAGTTATCTGAAGAAATTAAACTCAGGCTAGTTAAAACTTTTATTTACCCCCATATCGAGTATTGTTGTTCGGTGTGTTACAATTTTTTGCCGCAATATAACAAGCTGAATTTACAACGCATACAAAATGCTTGCATGCGATTCGTATGCTGCATACCTACCATATGGTGAACATGTCACACCATTTTTGTTAAAAACGAAGAAGCTGAATGTGAGGTACAGAGTCCAATATTTGATAAACATTTTTTTGTTCAAGTTGCTCCAAACTGAAACTCCTAGTTATTTATATATTTTATCAAGTAGGCATTCTGACTTACATATGGTCAATTTGACAATTTACTCATTCAACATACCTAGGCACCGTACTTCCAAATTTGAAGGATGTTTTTCTTATAATGACCCTTGTTATCTGAATGAAATTTTACCCTTTGTACATCATAAAATTCATCAATTCAAGAAAGAAATAAAATCACAGCTGCTTACTGCTCAGTGCTAATTTAAGATTCAGTGTATGGTATTGTAATGAAATCGTCAAATTGACCAATAGAATGTTCAGAATATTAATAGTTATTAGTACTTATATGATTGTATTTTTTTATAGTTACTTGGGAGCTCTCTGACTCCATTTCTTCCAAGTCTTCGGAAAACACTGCAGTCTCTTGGGCGTATTGCGTTTGTTCTCCCATCTTTTCATGATACCCATTCCACCAGTCATGTCCTCTGTACTAGTTTGTACAGGTTCCGTGTTGGATGTTCGTCATATTCTTCTGGACATAATTTGGTATGTTCATATATCACTTCCCTTCATTGCATAGTTTACAGCTAAGGTTTCCGTTGTAAAGACCCATTTCGTTCAGGTGTTCTCTAATCGGACAGTGTCCTGTTAGTAGCCCTGTTATTATTCTGTGCCGGTCCTTACTGTGTTGAAGTAGTTCTTCGGTTCTTTTCTAGGATGGTTCCCTTATGAAGGTTTCACTGTGTTTGTTGCCAGGTACTTTTGCCCAGTACTCTGTATGCTTTTTGTTGGTCTATGTTCTAATTTGGTTTCGTACCAATGATTTTGATACCTCCAGAGCTGGTTCATGACCCATATATGGGGTTGATGATCCGTGTCTTCCACATTGATCAGCTTCATTATTACCTGCGATCTCTGAATGCCCTAGCACTGAGTACAAAGTTAATTTGTTCCTGTTTGCAAGTTCATAGAGTTCTTCACGGCATTCCTAGACTAATTTTTTGGGTTTGTCAGATCCCTAAGTGCACCTTTACTATTAGTTAAAATATTGATCCGCTCATTTCGTTGGGGTCTCAAGTTGATAAGCCTGGCATATTGCCTGAAAGACGGATGTGTATAGACCTAGTGGATAGCTGCGGTGTAGATTTCTATCCGCTCGGTATATTCCAGCTTTGGCCGTGAAGTTTGAGTTAAAGGTGTACTTCGATGTCATGTGATCCGTACACATATTTGATATGTGCTCCCCCACATGTTCCGAAATTTCTGTTTTTTCCGATCCTTTATAGCTCGGTGAATTTTCCAGTCTGAATTGGCCCATCGTAGCCTCCCCCATTATCACAAAGTGTAAAGGAGGTAGATTCAGCAGTGTCTCCAATGCAGCTGTCAGGGTAGTTCTCATTACTTCTGCTATTCCCAAAAAAGCAAGTTTTTGTACCCTGCCTAATTTGTTAATAGCGGTCGCCTGCTTCATCTTTGGCCAAGGGCCAGAGATGCGTATATTATCATAGGTTTAACCACCATTGTGTATAGCCAATACATCAGGTCTGGTTTTTACTCCCATGTTTTTCCATATTTGCGTCTGGCCAGCATCAGTGCTACCTCCGTTATCTAGTTGTACTGCGATATGTGATTACATAAGTGTTTATAAAATTCAAAGAAGTGAGTGTATTTAAATGACAATCCATAGAAAAACTATTATTTTTTGTTCAAACAATTACTTCATTGCGAATTGTTTGAGTTTTTTTATGCATTGTTTATATAACAAAAACGTGGATTTAGTGATGAATTCAAGTTATTTTTTATTCCACGTACAACCACAAAGAGTCTATTATTTGACCAGATACAATAGAAAAAAATTAAATTCAGGCAATAAACAATTGAGTGTTCATGAATACTCGTTCTTGTATATGAAATTAATGAATTTCGAGAATTAGCAATGAATTGTTTACGTTTGAAATCTTCCGAAACTATTGAGTTGTTCAGGTATGGTAAACAAACGGAGTTTGTTTCGACTCTGAATAGCCTTGAATTCAAGCTCTAGCTGATCATTTTCCATTTTCAGTTAGACTCTTAGAGGGTGGAAATTTGTAATGCATCATTTGAGAAATTTTTTCATTGTCTGTGCATAAATTTTTTAAACTAATACGAAGTTTAACACTGATTAGCGAAAGTTCGTCCTAAATGGCCGAAGCCTAACAGACAATACCATTTTATTCTCATTGATAAGAAAACCACATAAAGTTTAACCAAACCTGATTCGTTTCTAGTAAGATGGAGCACCACCACATTACCTCATCAATCTTCGACCTAATATTTCCATATTGGCGTACAGGAATGCTGATCCTATGCCACTCAAGTTCTTACGTAGATTTGTGAAAAGTATGATGTACCAAACCTAAATCAGTAGATGAGATCTGGACATAAGCCTAACGAAATCGACCATTAAAGCAACCACCACGAGGACCAAAACAAACCACCTAGGCCCTCTGAATCTTCGAGGTGCTGAGATAAATTTGTCGGGGGAGGTCAAATATCTGGGAGTGATATCATATCCCAGGTTGACCTGGAATCAACATCCAGAAAGAGTTGAAAGAAACGCGGAGGTAGCACTGGGGGCTTGAATCACACATGATTGTATACCATGGTGGTTGAACCCATCATAACATATGCATCTAAGTTTTGGTGGCCAAAAATAAAACAAACTAAGCAGGGTGCAAAGACTTGCATGTGTGAGCGATGACAACTAGTCCTACAGCTGCATTAGAGACACTTTTGAACAGGAATAGATTGACTATATACTCTATATACTGGATGCCAGTTCACTCAGGCATCGCAGGCAACGACTGTACCAGAAACAGATCATTAACTCCATATATAAGTCCTAATCCAGTTGTGGGTGTACCAGAGTCTTTGGTACGGAACCAAAAATGCTTTAACAAAGCAGGGATCGACTTGAGGGGACACCTGAACAAATTAGGACTACGGAGACCTAAACCTGAACCTACCTCCAGTAAGGAAACTGTACAAACTAGTGCAGGGCACTACTAAATGAATTGTGGGAAAAGCGCAATAAACCCGAAACTACTGGCACAAAATCAACGAATAGTGTATAAATTTCGGAACGTAAACCCATATGAGTGTCAACGTGATTCGCTTGAAAGAACAGGATGCATATTTTAACGCAGGGTTTGAAAATTTAGGGCGTGACTACACGCCCTACCGTCAGGAGCTTGGCTTGCTATGAGATCTGATAACTTTCTTAAGGTCAAGAAATATACATAGAGAACTTAACGGTTTCATCCAGTAGGTTTTCTTCCTATTGAAGTACTTTTCAATATCCTCTATGTTGAAGTGTTCAAGAAATGTCTCTTACAATTGACTTGACTTATGAAGCCGTATAGTTTTTAATTGGGTGTTGAATTCAGGAATGAAATTTTACCATAATGAGATGTAATTTATTATCTAAATTGGCGTGTTTAATTTTTTGGATATGCACAATGATCTGAATAATAATTTTATTCCATTTAGCTATTCCATAATATAAGTTTGTTATTACCCACTTCCTGCTATATCTCCCAAAAAAATGTTGATTGCAATCACAAGTGAATTATTAGATTAGACTTCTGAATATTTATACCTCATTCATTTTTTTGACTTCATTCTTTTTTGTTCTTGTTCTGCTGGGATGCCCTCAATTTCACAAGACTTTTTTATGTTACAGGAGGTGTTATTCTGGAATGGTGGTGACTCTGTCGAGATATTTCAATAATAATGTGGAACTAGTGGCAAATATGTATCCCAGATGCTATGAAGAAGATCTTGACGTTAGAATCATTAGTGTCAATAAAGTATTTCTCGAACAAGTTCACAGAAGAACTTCTAGGAGTTTTAATATTCCGCACTGGGTGTTAGTTATCGACCACAATAATCTCGAGGGAAACAAATTTTTGGGATTCACTCCGAATGAAGTTCTAATATCCGAAACATATGCAGATACCATGCAAAGAATCGTCGATGATATGCAGATAGGCTTAAGTAACTTCAAAATTAGCTACAAAGAGGAGGAATGTTTCAATGGATTTCCGAGCAGGGACGTCAAAAGGGCACAATTATATCGACAAAAACTTAAAAGTACCTGTCATACCATGAGTTATAAAATATTCAAAAGAATATGTTTGGGTGTTATCAAAAATATCAACAGAAGGAGGTTCAGCAAAGGAACCAAGAAGGATAAATTACCAGTTTTGCCTGGCTCGTCTTCAAATGAATGTATCAAAAACAGGCAGAAGAATAGTTTAATCTCCAAAGAAGATGACAGAAGAAATGAAAAATTGTCCCTGGAAAAGAGCAAATACTTTAGCAACCACAGAATTTTGAATAACAACATAGAGTTTTCAGGTACAGAACAGGGGCATCACAAAATCAATCAGTGTGGATTGAAGGCTGATAATTCAATTTGCAAAACTGAAATCAAAGAAGAAATATTTCCGAACCTTCCTCTAAAGGGTTCGAGATATCTGAAATTAGAAAAACACTTCCAACCCAAATTTGGGCCACTAGATTACGAATATGAATATTTCAGAATCCTAGACCATGAAAGCGAGCATATCAGTGAATTCAGATCCAAATTCAGGCTCCATCACTTGTGGGTTCCTCCGAGATCTCCTCATAATTTGATAGAAGAACGTCTGTACCACGATCCTTGGGCACTACTGGCTGCCACAATATTTCTAAACAGAACCTCTTGCGTGGTTGCCAGACCCTTTGTTTTTTGGTTCTTAACGGAAAATCCAGGGCCTCTCAAGGTTCTGGACCAGTTCCCAAAAGACTTGGAGAAGTATTTCTGTGACCTGGGCTTGCATAGTACTCGCGCCGTGCAAGTCTACCGAATGTCCTATGATTTTTTGTTCAAGAACTGGAAAAATGCCAGTGAGTTGTATGGGATAGGAACTTATGGTGAGAACGCTTTCAGAATGTTCTGTTTGGGAGATTTGAGTGTTGAACCAAAGGATCGGTTTCTGAAAATATACAAGGCCTGGTATTTGAAGCTACATTTGAAAAGTGAGCCTAGTTGAAATTTGCTTCATGAAGGGGCGATGACCAGGTTTCAAACGCGGTTTTATTTTCAGTGATATTCAAGAAGAATCAGCAATCCTGCTATATTTCTTAAACCATTTTTTATTTTCTAATAGTTATTTCCTCTGTATGTTTACAATGTAATAAATATATTTTTATACCATGGCAAATTGTTCTCAATAATTGCTGTAGTCTAACAAAATTAGGTAACATCCTTTGAAGTTTTTATAAATGCTTTGGACAATCCTGGTAGATTTTTCCAGAAATCCTGTGGAAGAAGTGTTCTCATTGATTCAATAGGAAAAAGTTCACAATCATTCAGTTAAAATATCCGAAAAACTCATCGCAATCATTCAGAACCACACCAATTTCAAATCAAAATTCAGTTTAAAGAATTCATACCATTGGGAGTGCATAAATTATCATGTGGGTCGTGTCCGATGTTTTATATAGGTCAAACTGGAGGAACATTCAAAGCCAGCATGAAGGAACACAGAAAGTTTCCAGAATGGAAAAATAAACTCCACATATGCCACTCATTTGATCACAGAGGGACATGAGTTCAATAATGAATTCAAGCCCTCCATTTCCAGAAGAAAGGTTTAAAACTTAACCTGTTTGGGAGTAAGGAAGTTAACAGATTCAAAACCTCTGAATATATCATGAACGATCAAA
Source organism: Leptinotarsa lineolata (assembly GCA_015342045.1). Classification (NCBI taxonomy): domain Eukaryota; kingdom Metazoa; phylum Arthropoda; class Insecta; order Coleoptera; family Chrysomelidae; genus Leptinotarsa; species Leptinotarsa lineolata. Next base: position 1,870 of record WOGR01002579.1, on the reverse strand, counting down.
CGGAATTGAATAATTTACCATTGTTGAATCTGTTCATTTACAGGTAGATGTTTTCAGGTAAATTGTTTCAGGTAGATTCAGATAGAAAGTAGGTAATATGTTAAAGTATAGAATAGTTTGTAATTCAGAAGTAACTTAGTTTTAACGCTCGAGGAAGCTATTGTATAGCGAAACACTTGTCGCGGTTTTTGTAAAACCCTTTATAGTGAAAATCATACAATAAACTATTATTGTATTAATGAGTTTAAATATAGATTTTCATCAAGTATCGGACAGTTCGAATCAATTAAAAATTTTCAGTTGGCTTGAGGAACCCATTACCATTTTCAGTATATTTTGATAGCCACAAGAGTTTCAGTTGCAATTTTCAGATAGATTTGGCATATGCTGAACAAAACAAAAAACGAATGCTTTCGTATTTTAAATTCATGTTGTTCAAGAATCAGGGTATGAAGGAGCTGATAATTTTTCAGTACTAACACTGTTTATATAAATTGAAATGCATAGTTTATGAAAAATTTTAACGCAGTAGTTGTTATACAAACTATATCCATTGTCATCAACATCAACACGTACTGGTTGTTAGAAAATTTTCTAAAAATTAAATCAGAAAATTGTTTCCATTTGAATAGAGTGTAATAATCTGGTCCTTCGAGCCGGATGAGAGTAAAGTAAGATGACGTACGAGCAGGGGTATGACCCGATGAAAAACAGTCACAGTGAAATATTCTTTCAAGAATACAGTTAAAATACACTGTTTCATTGGCAAAGTTACTGATATTCACGAACAGGAAACATAATTGAAAGCACAAGAGTTTCATTCAGAGAATCACGAGACATTTCATAGTCCGATGTTTACAAAAGCTCCTAACTTTTTTATTTCAATTTGATATTTCCGACAACACTGATGAAAATAATGATTAGAAAGCATATTCGACAACAATGAATATTCAGTAGATGCATACTGGATACCGAAATCATCATTTTTACTATTATTTTCAGAAATGATTTTCCGGGTAGGTGGAATTTGACCGGTTAGTAAATTTACATTTTTATCTATAATTATTCATCAATGATATACATTGAAATATAATGACGCTTGTACTCAATGCCATTTGTTTATTTGATGTCCTACGATAACAGTAATAATTCAAGTCTGTGTAATTGATGACTTGTTTATTTCGTGGAAATTCATGATCACTTTATTGAAATGAATGAAAACACTTTTGTGTAATTTCCACTAGTTATTTTATTTTCACGACCGGTTTCGGGTTCTACCCCATTATCAAGTATAAACAAACATTTGGAATCAAAACGGGGTTATATAAGGAGTTTGTGGGTAAACTGGAAAATGAGGTAATTAAAGAGCAAGGGTGCCAACTATAAAATTCATCACTGGAGATTATAGAGATTACCGGGGTTGTCAAACTTTTAGTCAGCGGCTGGTGTGTAATATCTAGCAAAAAGCTAGGATTTCTAGTTGATATACATTCTAACTTCGGGAGGAGATAAATTTCTTTGATTATAGCAAGGCCGAGAGAGTGTTTATATGAACAAAATTCATGGGCGTGTTTTGAAAAGATGCAGAGTCAGATATATTTATCACGTAGACGAAACCGTCCAGGATGTAGATATGGGCACATTAATTTCCTTACTGTGAAATCGTGAGTTTTGTATGTTCAGCAAAATAGGTTTTCCCCCGATTATCTTTGAATGCTCCCCTGACTCTTTCATCGTGTGTTCATTCGTGTCTATATTGGTTTTGTGGCGCGGCCGAGATTTCTTTCGCCGTCTGTGGCATCCCTTGGGATGGTTTCCTGCTGGATGGTATTCTCCAGGTGGCCTCGAAATCACTTAGTGTTTTCACCTC
>WOGR01002578.1:0-17202 GCA_015342045.1 Leptinotarsa lineolata | reverse complement strand
GCAAGTGTGATATTTTTCAAACTTTAAATGTGGAGATTTTTTCCTTTCCTAGAGTTACGATTATAACGGTTAAAAATCGATGTCCGTTCAAAATATTGAAAAATTATTATTTTTCAGTTATTTATTAACAATTTACTGTATTTTCAAATGGAAAAGTTCAATAAATAATCGAATTTTTTTTATTATTACTAATGATTTTTTTATCAAAAGCTACATAAAAATAATATTTTTCAAATTTTTTCCACTCATTGTTTAAAAATTTGTTATAAACGAATGCATCGTTGATAACATAATTTTTTTTTGGAATATCAATCTTTGATAGAAATTATGATTAGAAAGAGCGTTTTAAAAAAATTTCACAATGCGAACAAACGCATTTATTGACTAACAATTATTTTTACCACTAATTATTAATATTAAGGAACCATTTTTTAAAATCATTATTCATTTTGTTTTTTAATATTTAGAAGAAAAAAACTTTAGTTTTTGAAATTTTTCGTCCTTTATTGAATAAACGATTTGTTATAAACAAATGAATTGTTCCATTTTATTTTCTTCCTAGTTGTAATTAATAAATGAAAAAAAAAACATGTATTTTTTTTTCATTTTTTTTCCAAATTTTATGATTTTTGCGCTACATTACCCAATTATTATCTTGTATTTTTCTAACATTTAAACTATTATATTCATTGAACTGATGGAGATACAATAAAAAATCCCAAGACTAAATATATTTTTTGATTAATGGAGAAAAAATAAGATTTTTTATTGTATCTCCATTAGTTTAATGAATAAATAATTTGAATGATGAAAAATTAAATGATAATAATTGAGTTATGAAGCGCAAAAACTATTAAATTCGGCAAAAATTGAAAAAAATACATTTTTGTTTTTCATTCATTAATTGCAACTAGAAAAAAAAATAAAATGAAAAAATTCATTCGTTTATAACAAATTGTTTATTCAATAATCAATTAAAAATTTTGAAAATTTAAGTTTTTTTTTCCAAATATTAAAAAACAAGATGAATAATGAATGAAAAAAATGGTCCATTAATAATTATAATTAGTCGTAAAAAAATTGTTGAATAACAAATGCGTTTTTTTGCATGGTAAAAATTTTTTGAGGAACGCTTTTTTCACCAAAGATTAAGATTCCAAAAAAATTCAATTATGTTATAAACAATGCATTTGTTTATAACAAATTCTCAAACAATAAGTGATGAAAATTAAAGAAAAAATTGTAAAAATGGCCCAAAAAGGCACGGCTTACACCCGATTTCGAGCTCATCTTCAGGGCTCTGGGAAAATTTTAAATATTGGTCCTACAGTTCCGAGAGTAGACTTTTTTACAGAAAATTTCTTCCTCTTTCCGATTCTTTTTTTCGATTTCAAAAATCTCAATTAGTTTTTGGAATATTTTCAAAAAAATAAACCAATTTTTCATTTTCCACTAAATTGTTTATAACTTTTGCAATTTTCATTTTCGAAAGTCGTCCGTTTTCAAAAACTTTCTAGACGCTATTCTAAATCGAATGACACCTGAACCATAATTTTTGGAGACTGCTGAAATAAGTTCGAAAAAAGAGCACTTCTTGACTAGACTATCAGTGTGTAGTCGTCCACACGTTGGCGTCAAATGTTGGTCTACGCAGTTGTTCATGGACGTCGCGCGAATAGCAGCAGTCACTATCTATTTTGCGGCGGTGTGCCATCACTCCTTCAATGTATGACAAAGAAAAGTAATGAAAAAGAAATGGAAGTAAAAAACAATGGTTGCTTTCTGTCAACAGGAATAGAATGAATGAATTCAATTGTTTCCTCACCAATCCACGATGTCTTCACAGCTGTTTACGGAGATAATGCGTTCTCAATGAGGTACCTATATGAACTCAAGAACTGGGTGGTGGAAGACAGTAAGGGCATGCATGCAATCATGGCACCAGAATTTTTTATCCTGTGTTTTGGTTGAACAAACTCATAGGCTATTATTGTCCTCACATCGGCAATGATGGCCGCTAATACGCAAATAAGCCCTACACACGCTCGCGTTGACCAGTATTGGCCAATATTGAAGACAGAGCTTAAGGCAACTCCCTACCTTAAAACATAATGCGATCTTGACCTTCAAATTGATTCACAAGGTGAAAACACAGTTGAAACTTTCTTCATTACGCGTGACTCATTAGTTTGTCATGAGTCAGTTCATATTTTGTTCATTAAGCCCTGTTGGTCAGCTGAATATATAAAATATAAAATGATCAAGAGTTGCATAATTTAAAAATTGGTTTATAATCTGATATTTTAGCCAAATTTTCAGATTTTGATACGGATTATTCGGATACCTCTTTGTTTTCAAAATGATATTGAATATATACAATCTTTCACTATGAAGATAGATTTCAAGAGAGGAAGCCAATCAGAAACCAATGAAATATGCCGGGTCAAAACCGCGCTCTCTCAAAAACTTCTTCTCATATACGTCACAATTCCTGACAAGATCCATTACCACTAGAAACCGTCACTTCTCGGGTGGATGAAAAATTTAAGACGATGTCTGATAAATACGCGATAAAAATTACATTTAATAGAGGTGTTGAAGAAACAGCTGCGTTCACTCTAGTCATCTATCAAAGACACAAAGCATGAAGTGACAAAGTGTGCGAACGCGGCTTAGAGCGAAAGCCTGCCCAGCGGCACATTCATCAGCAGCTCAATGTTGAGTTGAGCATGAGCTTGCTTATCGCGGCTCCCCCTACTTTCGTCCGCTATTATTTCGGGGATTACGGGAAAGTTTTCCATGTGGGGTCGCAGAAAAATAAAACGAGGGTGCATGCATTCGGTATGATTCATACTATTAACTTATATCACCCTCAAGAAACATATAGCGATAAAAAATTCAAATAGTGTTTAAGTGTTATGAGAGATTGATAATTATGGACAATAGTGAAAATTGAGGTTATTGTGCTGGACAATTTTTCATTAAAAAAACATAGGATTTTTTATCTCAACCCGATTTTTAGTACTTCATTTCTTAAACTGGAGCTGTACGACCCATTGTTTTCAAGTAACAAAGTGAATTTCAATCAAGTAGACCTTGAGCTCCTTATAATTTCGTATTTATTATCTTACATGCCTTTCAAATTGTCACTTTGGGGAGTGTAATCATTCATTTTATTGGTACTATTGAGACAATTCGAAAGCTTTCAAAGTTCTGATATGGAAGGTTGTACAGTTCAGCAAACTATGAATTGCCAAAACACTGACTGGAATTATGTCCTAAAAACAAGTAATCCATTCGATTCCTTCCACAATCTTCTTCTCAACATCTTCGAGAAATCATTTCCATACTAGGAAATCAGAACAAAGTGAGAAAAGCAATGACTCAAATAAATGAATACAACAACGACGATTCATTGCCTGAATATATCAAACAATACCAAAAAATCTACTGAAAATATCTTGAATATGCTAAAAGCAACTTCTATGACACCTGGTCAATTCTAAATAAATTTTGATGTTAAAAAAATAGTTCCTAGGTGAACACTCATCCAGTATCTGCAGATGATCTTAACAGACTTTACTTCACAATAGCTGAAAAACTTACAAGTTATACTTCAACTCAAGTATATGAAGTGTTTTTCATACCCTTGAAGAACATAGGTGTCATCGAAAAATCTACTTTGTGTTCAACAGATGTTGGAGAATTCAAAGAGAAAATAACAACTATTGAGAACAAAAAATTTTTCAAGATTGGTGAAATAATATTGGAAACTTCTCATAATCTTCCTGAAATAATTTTGTCTATTTCAGCAAAAGTTATAAATAATTTCTTCAAGTTGGCTATTTTCCTACCTTCCTCTAAACACCTGTGGTTATTCCGCTGTACGAGGGTGGTGATCATGAATAATTTTCCCTTTATTCATCCCTTCATTAGCTGAACTGATAGAAAAAATTGTAGACTGATTTACTTGAATCGCATAATGTCATAGATTGTGAACAATATGAATTCCAACCGAAAAAGTGTACTAATAATAATAATGATGATTTTATTATTTCTAAAAACGGGTTTACAGCAAGAAGTATATGTGTGTGAGAATATAAAAAATATATATACATACGTATAAAGATAAATAATCAAATAACACAATTCACTGCTAACAGTGAATTGTGAAATCTTAAAAGTATAATAAACTAACCATCATTCACTCAATATAAATTAACGTAACCTGAGAATGTTCTAGATATATTCTGAGATTTCTTTGGCTACCAAAATAGTTATATTCTCTGAAGCATCCATAAGTTCATCCAAATTCTGAAGGCATTGTTCGTTTTGTTTCATAACAGTGTAAATCAGGCATTCGAAGATGATACGAAATGAAGTTTCGGCCTTATTGCTATTGAAAACAGTGCATATTAAACCTGGATCGATCGAATACACAATTCCATTCATCGTGAACAATCGTGATTTAGCTATAGCAATGTTCTGTCATTTGTCTAGAGCATTCGATTAAGTAAATCATGAAATACTGCTCAGAAAACTGTTCAATTTTATTAGTGACGAAATTACTCATAAGTGGTCCTAACGTCAACTTTGTAATAATACCTCAGAACTTATCAAAAGTATATCTTCAAGAACTGATGCGCTGCTAACCTTTCATCTTCAAATATCAAGGAAATTAATTCAATATCTCTTTCGGGAAATACTGATCGGCCGATCCATCAAATATATTATTGATAACATTCAAATAACTCTCAATGAAAGTGTTATCGATAATAAATTAAGAAATAAATTCCTTTTAATTATCGTAAATAACGAATTGAGATTTGATGATCATGTCAGATCACTAAATGAAATTTAGAGAGTTTTCGTTAGTTAGAGTTTTAGTTATAATTATTTTCATTTCGTACAAAAATTTTCACATATTATAGGGAAATATAATATCACAATAAAAAAAAACAATATATTTTGAGGATAACAGACTTTATTAACAATACACATGGAAAAACATCCAAAAGAAGTCTTTTGTACAGAACCTTTTTGCAAATGTTGACATTCGTTTATATGTTTCATCGTTTTCCCTCATAAGGAACCAACAATAATCCCCCATCATTGCTGCATCCCATCTGCCTTGGTAACATTGATCCATTGTCAGTATGTCTTGGTGGAACCTTTCCCCAGTATTTATGCTCCTGGACAGGTATAGAGTAGAGGTACTCAGCCTGCCAAAAATAAATTTTCGACTTTCTAATTGATGTGTGTTACCTTGAGATGTGTGGTTAGACAATAATGACCTCCATGATTGCGGCAGTCTCTGCGAATCATTTGGCTTGCTAAGACAGTCGGGATGCTTTTCAATTTCAATGGCTTCACGAATTATCCTGGCCTTGAGAGTTTTTCCGTAGCAATGATTTTGGTGTTTTTGAAGCTTATGGTGTGGCCAGTTCCAAGATGTTGTTTGAAGAGGGATGGGGCGGGATCTGATTTGCGAACAGCTAGTTCATTGGGAAAGAAAGTTTTTGGCTTCCTACTACTCCATCTTGAAAAATTAATCACTTCTAATAAAATATAACCCCTTCAATTCAAACTAGTTCATATTTATAGGCTCTATTGGGAACTATTCTATTGGTCTGGCCGATATGAGTTCTGGGGTAAGTAGAACATAGTATTTTGTAAATACCATGTGTCTCATTGCGTATAGTGTATTTGGATGTTCGTTAAAGAATGGAGATTTGATTGTTGGCTGTGAATACTGTTCATACGTTATGCTTCTTATGCTACGTTTGCTGTCGTTGAATGGATCTTTGGATTTGGAAAACGGGTTAGTCGTATTGGTGAAGGGCGGCTTTGAGTTTGTATAGCCCCCCAGACCCCTTCAGACCTCTCGCCAACCGACTACTAAGCACTTCGATAACTTTCTCACTGGTATAACCTTCACCTATCAGGACCAGGCAAAAACAGCCTTTGTTGGTATCATCGAATCTAAATCACACACTTTTATGCTGACGGAATTGAACGACTCGTGCTACATTGGCAAAAGTGCAGTGATTGAAATGGCGCTCATTTCGATTGAATTAAATGAGTATTCACTGAGATATTACAGTTCAAAGTAGAATTGTTAAAACGGAAAAAACTCTCGAAACAACTAAATATTATCATAATATCGGTTGGAAATTTTCCACATTTTTTGTATCACGATGGAATAGAATGAAGCTCAAAAGCTTCTTTTCGAAAAATTATTCCTTCTCGAAAATATTACCCATATAATTTAAATGTATATTAATGTAAAATATGGAAATTATTCACGAAATAATTCAAATTCGTTTAAGCAAATACATGAATTGAAAGATGTTTCAACCTCAACTTCAATATTCTAAAACAAAACCACTGGGTATTTAGAACTCCATCTTTTTTAATATTTCAAGTTCACAGACATCAAAATTGATACGATTACAGGATATATAAGTATAAAAGAATCTCCAAATACGCAAACTTTGCACGGATGGAAATTAAGCATTTTACTCTAGTACGGTGACCTAAGCAACGATGCAACCACAGCATATGAATCTTTAAAAATATGGAGGGAGGTCAAAATCATAAACAGAAAGTATTAAGTAATCAATTCACTATTCATTAATCACTCTTCAGAAACGGTTCCAGAGCATTTTTAGAATGTAGCACATCTCCCTTACTACGATCCTGCTTGGTAGCAGTATAACGTGAGTTTTTGGTGATTCCTTGTATTTTCCTTAACTATTTGATGTGAGTTCATTCCTGAGCGTATTTTTCCCCCTTTTCTGAAATAAATATTCAGTTGAGTTTTTAAATGAGTTCTTTCATTATTTGGATGAATGAGTGGGGTGAAACAGCGATGAATCCTCTCGTAATAAGCAAAGCGAGTATATTGAGTTGCTACTATAACTTTCATTAGATTTCCACTGATTAGAATGTAGTTTGAAAAATTCAGCAGCAAAAATGAACCGCATAAATAAAAATAAAAAGTTTTTCGACGGAAAATTGTTCAAATATTTTCTTGTATATGAATTAACATTGAAACGTTGAAATAAGTATGTATATAATTCCTCAGCTCATTTTTTATTGGCAAAATCATTTAATACAAGTTATTGATAAATGAAAATTTTTTTGTGAAAAATACTTTGACTTCACATAGTAACTTATCGGGGTGAATTATTATTGTGTTTCAACTGAAATTAAAAATTACAGTTCAAACACAAAACTTTTCTATGGAAAATTGAATTTTTGGATCAACGTGGAATATGAGTATGAAAAATGAGATATGGAACTTTCTATGTTTTTTACCACTTTTATTTGTAACTTCTTCAGTTTCATCCTACAGGGACATTGCAGTTAGTTACAAATAAACGTGGTAAAAAACATGGACAGTTTCATTTCTCATTTTCCATGATCATCTCCTACCACGTAGTAACGGCGACATCCATCAATTTTTCGAAATATAATTCGCTTAGAATTTCATTTTCAACAAGAATATATTTTTGTTTCTATCTAATAATATCAGATTTTCAGGTAGGAAAGAAATCATATTCCATGAAATAGATAACAACCAAATTGTGAAAATCCCTATATCATTTCTCCTACCAAAATGAATGTGGGTTTATGTACCTAATCATAATCCAGTTGAATCAAAGTATGTGATAAACCCCCTATACTCCTAAAATTGACTTCTCTACAGGCTGATTTCGAAATATTTGGCCTATTCCCTTAATGCATTGGCTCAAATAAAAAGTAGATTGCTTCATATTTCAAAACAGTGTTGGAGCATTTAGTCCACCCGTTCTGAAAATGTTCTTTCTCGAGGACTGAAGGTCCATTTCTCTCCGTTGTTCACCGTACATGACTGATTCTTTTTTCTTCCTTATGGATTTGTCCCACCAGTAAAAATGTCGTTAGTAACTTTATAAGGTCGTCGGTGATCAAACGATTATTTCATATCTCACACTTTGCCGTTTTTTGTCGGCTTTCTTGAATTTGACGAATGGTTTCAATAACTTTCCAGGTCCCAGAACGTGTATTGGATCCCGACTCACAAAAACCCGGCATCGTGAAAATACATTTCTCTTGTCATGTCTCTTGACTCTCCTGCTATAATTTATTTTCTTATTCCCCTTTGTCTTGCTCAGTGCGTGTTTTTGCTTTTGTTGGTAGAATTGTATATTACTGGAATGTAAATAAGAACTGGTAGATTGTCAGAGTAGGAATAAGGGATTGCATATTGAGATTTTCAAATTTCAGAAAAGGGTCGCTCGCTGATTCGATTACCGAAGCTTCCGCCAAACAATAGATACGATACAAAAAGAACATCAGCGAAAAAATTGAATTTGGTACTTTTTGAAGAAGGAATGTGAGATGCATCTTATATTCTAGTAAAAAAAAATGGAAGATTAAAATTCAATAACATGCTCTAGAAAGTAGAAAACAAACTCAAAATTGAATCAAATCCATCGATTTTTGAATCACACAGTTCATATGGCTTGAAAGCTTATCACAACAATTACCTATTTCATGAAAAATATACTTATTTTTGAATAACATTTGTCGAAATCAAGTAATATTATGTATTCTATTGTACTCTACGTCTCAACGTGCTAGGAATCGCACGTTGAAAGGCGAGACCTCATTATTCACCAGCTTGCATGAGTTTCTACTTCAGAGGGTTGTCGTTTATAAGGGTGCAACAGCTGGTTGAAAGAAAAACAGATTTTTCTAAAAAATTCATTCATGTGGACAGGTAAATATCACGGCAAGCTTTTATATTGCATGAATGGGAAAATGTAAAAAATCGATGGGTTTGATTTGGATTACTTTATTGCCTTCTTTATAGAGCACGGTATTGAAATCTTGTTTTTTATACAATCGATAATTCTTGAAGTGAAAACTTCTTTATCGGCGTTGTGCACTTTTGTGATGGGTAAAAAAAGTGAAACTCACGTCAGGACACGTGACCTGTTCGAAAATTCGTGAGACAGAGGAAGTGTAGACCGCCGGCGCGGCATAGGAGAGGAAAAATCCCCCTCTCTTTCTACCGCGCGGAAAAAATGTATGCCTGTGTCTGCTATTTCGTTTAGGCGACGCAGGGCGCTTGCGAAAATGTGCGTGTGTGTTTTTGTTACAGCGTGAACAGAACAAAACAGAACAGAATTTATTTAGCCATGTTATGCATTCAATACATTTATGACAGGTCAAAACGAGTGCAGATACACGCTAGTACTAAGTACAAAATTAAAATACGATAAACAATTGTCAATGATCATTAGAGATGAAACTCAACCGTTGAGTAGAATAAAATAGTAATGATACAGAACATGACATAGCAAAATATATACATACATGAAGTAATAATAGGTGACTTTATCATTCAGTGTAAGTATATAATCCTGATGTGTTGAGTAAAAACAGTTTCTTAAAAGAAATGTTTCAACTCTCTTCTTGAATGAGTACAGGACTGAGTGAGGTCAGCTGGTTTATTCAGCGGTTGTCTGAGTTTATCTACATTTCTAGTGGAATAATTGTGATAATCTGATTGGATGGAGAATATATTTTTCTTTTTATGGATCTCTAGAAAATTGATCGAAATAAATATACAAGGCAAAGTCAGAATTTTGTAAAAGATGAAAATTGGTTGGCATGGTTCATTGAATGAAGCTCCAGCTATTATTATTCTAAGTGCTTTTTTTGCATACGGAAAATCTTTTGAGCATGAGAGGAAGTTCCCCATAAAAGAATTCCATACATTAAATGGGAGTGGAATAGAGAGTAATAGGCAGTTAGTAATATATTGGTACTTATAAATTTTTCCAGATGGCGAAAAAGGTAGAGCTGAGTTGACAATTTTTTGCACAGAAAGTCAATATGATATTCCCATTCAAGTGAATCATCGATAATTATATCTAATAATTTCACGTTCTTCTGTGTGGTTATCCTGTTATTTGAAGAGATGATTATTTGTTGAGTTTTGTACCTATTTAATCATTGGAAGTAAACCAATTTACAGCCTTTTCTACAATTTCATTGATATTGTCAAGAAGTTTATTCATGTCCAAGTTAGAGTGAATCATTGCTGTATCATCTGCAAAACAGGTGATTGTGCTAGGTAGAAGGTTAGGATCATAGATTGCTTGAAGGTTACCTGGGTTTACTCCCACCATGAAGGACTGATTGTTACCGCGGGCATTAGCGAAGTCAAGCTTCTTCATACTGACGTCTAGAGAGTTTGATTTGGTTTGCAAATAGGTACAGATGTTTTCTTGGGTTGTATTATCAGGAACCCTGGTAACATAGAGCCAAAGCTTTTTGTTTTGTTCTTTTCCCCGGAAATTTTCATCATCATCTCCTGTTCCAACAATTACTTTCATGGGTTCCTTGTCTTCTCTTGGGTTCACACAGCCATCATTAGCATTATTCTTTTCTTTCGGCTCTAGGCTATTAGTATTATTCATCATATGTATTTCCTAATCTTGTTTGGGCTGCATTTTTTGTGATTCACCCTGTATTGGGATTCCATCGACATTGGTACTATTGCCACTGTCTAAATGTATTATTTTGTTGATTTTTTGTTCTGAGTTTATTCTATTAGTCCTGAGAGAAATCTTTTGATTCGTTATTTTATTTTTTTGTTCCTAACTAGCACAAACTTTTTTTTGATTTGCAGCTGGATAAGGTTTTTTGGCTTCCACCTTCTCTTGTGCTACGCGCATCCATGGATGGTGACGATGGCTCGACCGTCTGTGTACTCGTGAAATTCCTGTATATAAGTGGAAATTGATCAGAGTGCATCTATTAATGGAAAAATATGAACACAGTTCATTATTACACAAACTATATAGATGTGCATGCGAAATACACCAGCATGTTCAATGCTACTCTTTCTGATATCGGCGATATGTGTATAAGTCGGTGCCACTCTGCTGATCAGTTTATTATTATGGTTGCCGTTTACAGTTCTTCAGATGAGTCATTGCATGCTTCAACTTCTTGTATGAAAATTTATTCATTTATTCTCATGATGCATCTGCATTGCTTCTAAAAATGGAAAAAGCTTTGATGATTTGCCAATGATTTTGAGTAGAGGTTTCAACATCAACTTTGCAGACGAAAATCAACTATTAATTGAATTTTTAAAAAATGAATTTGGCCTCACGATGTCAAATGATCGCAATCTCAGCACAACGAATCACAAAGCTATTATTGATGCGGTCTTATTAGAAATTTTACTTACTTCAGTTACCATAAACCTATCGTATCTGTTGTAGAGATTGGCGATGATGGTTTTGGTAATGATGATGGTGGAAAAGTCATGGATAAAAGTTGATTTTTCTGAGAGATAAACTTTTCGATGTAAAATAATTGTAATATGAATATTGTATTTCAACACATAAGTGATGGTACTTTCATACAGATAATCAAAGCAATGCGTGTAAAATTATTCCTCAACCATTCCAAAATATCAAGAAGACACAACGGTAATATTCAAGTTTTCACTTCTGCCGGCACTCCCGGAGTGCAACCCGTATTTTTTGATTTTCAGTTATATCAGAATATGTCATGATCCCTATAACATTCTTTCTTTTACAACAAAACCATCCCCATTCTTTGCCGTGTCAGTAACTTCGTATGACAACCAACTGGTTTTCCGACATTTTTCTTCAGTTCGAACGCTTTCGTTTGATATTCATATCACACTGAATGTTGTATCCGTTCCGTTATTTTATACACATATAATGGTAGGAAATAAACTATTTCGCAATCTTCGTCAGTTGGCCATGTTGGACGTTGTGGTAGCGCAGCATACTGACACCACCGCATAGGGATGATTCATGGAAAGGTTGGATAATCAAAAGGTAACTGAGTCAGTATGAATCGATCATCGAGCGAGTGTACATATTTGGGATTGAGTTGGGATTTATTGTGAATATTAGAAAGTTAATATAGTGAAGTGTTGTCTATTATTCCACACCGTGGATCAGCACAACTGGCGGCAGAGGTGAATCCTAATTCCATACAATGAAGTGAAGGCAAAGAGTAGTATGGAAACATTTCGTTTTCAGAATGGCGAGGAAGTTATTTCCATAAGGGTATAACGGTTTTTTGTTTTACGAATACTAATAACCTATATTAACTGAGTAGATTGATCGAAATCATTTTATGTACATTGAAATTAAAGTGTACGCTCAGGAAGATCAATCATGAAGAGCGAATGCTTTTCAGATTTTTTTATTTTCTGAATTCAAATAATGCCATGCGGAGGGATAGCAACATATTGTTCACAGTTTACTATATATTCATTATAGAATGGAATTTAAGTTGAAGAGCGTTACATTAAATTTCAACTTGTCCATAAATCAAATTGAAGTTGGTAGTGTTACATTCAATTGTACCTTGTTCACAAATCAAAATCAAATTGAAAAGTGTTACATTCAATTGCAACTTGTCTACAAATCAATTTCTGGATGACATTATCACTTATGGAAGTACGGAACAGGAACACGACTCCGTTCTAAATGATGTTATGGAAACACTCCAGAAAAATAAAGTGTTGTTGAATGAAACTGAATCCATCTTGAAGGTTCAGCAGGTACATATCCGAGAACATAAATCATCACATAGAATAATAGATGTGGACCAAGATAAAATCGAAGCAGTATTACAATTCAAACCTACTTCGTTAAAAGAAGAAGTGCGTAGCTTCTCAAGACTGGTTACTTATCTTGGAAAATTTATACCTGATTTAGCGACAACTGAACCACTCTGGCAACTCAACAGGCAGGATAGCAAATTTATCTGCTAGAAGGAGCATTACAGTAATTTCGAAAAACTCAAAAACGCTCCTTCTACTCTGAGTTATTGCGACCCGTTGAATAGATCCCGATTAATAGCGGATCCCAGTCCATTCGCATTAGGCACCGTGATTTTCCAATTCGAAGGTGACATACCAAGAGTTGTTTCATTCGCAAGCAAGGGTCTATCACGTTGGTTTGGGCGGTCGAACGATTCTATCATTTTTTAACAGGTCTAGAATTTGAGTTGGTTACCAACCAGGTAACCAGGTTCAATTCAATGCCACAAAAACCCATGCATCGGTTTTTTCCAAAAAGGTGAATGTCTTCGAACAATATATAGTAATGTCAGGACAGACAATTCCGCTTTTTGCTTCGATAAGTTTGTTGGGGTTTGAAATGGGCACTAATGTGTCATGGCACAATCATGTCGTTAGAATTGTGAAGGCTGCTTCTCAAAATCTTGGAACATTGTTCCGAACTAGGAAACTGTACACACCTCAACAACTTTTGATGCTTCATAAAGCTTGGATCAGACCTTCTTTGGAGTATTGTTCTCATTTATGGAGCTTCGCCCCTAAGCATACCCTGAAGCTGCTGGATTCCATCCAGAAAACAGCCATCCGCTTGATTGGAGACGCGAACATCACATGCAACCTTGATAGTCTGGATGTTGAAGATTTGTCTCTCTTCTATAGATACTTTCTCGGGAAGTGATCAAGCGACTTGGCACATTTGATTCCACCATGAGCGGTACATATCAGAAATACGCGTCAGACGGGCTGCTCATCGTTTAGAGGTTCAATTCAGTACACTTCGAACTTCACTGTTTGAGAACTCTCTCATTTGAAGAATTGCGTTCATGTGGAACAAATTTTCTGAGAACGTTTCTCCAAATGGATTCAATCTCCAGGGATTCAAACCCAATGAGAATCGCTATTTTCGCATAGGCACCGCTCCCAGAGCGCATTGAGGATTTTCCAGTAGTGCTTCTGTTTTGTCCTTTAAAAAACCATAAACTATTAGAGGAAATATTCAAATCGGCTTCGAAGCCTCCAGCTCGCATTGAACGCTGGGTACTACGGCTACAGTCCTTTAGATTCAAAATAATCTACCAAGCAGGAAGAGAAAACATTGCAGACTCCGCTTCAAGACTATGTCAGGTAAATAATATGGGGACGACCGATGAAGAAGGCGACCAACATACATTCTCAATTGTCGAACAGAGCACGCCAAGAGCAATGCCAATTACAGAAATAACAGCGGAGAGTCTGATACACCCATAGTTAGCAGACGCAGTGAAGAAAATTTGGCGGATAGGATTTTTTCCCTTTTCGTTTCGAAATGACAACTCTCGGCACGTTTCTCTTTGGGAATGATGAAATCGTTATACCAGCGTCGAAGAGGCCCCAGATAGTCAATCTGCCACATGAAGGCCATCCGGGCGAAACAGTTATGAATCGTCGACTTAGGGCCAAGGTATGGTGGCACTTAATTGACAAGCAGATCAAACAGTTTGTGAAACGAAGCAGGGATTGTCTGTTGGTTAGGCGACCTGAAAAACCCCCATCAATGACTCGGCATATGTTCCCTAACGGTTCCTGGGAATACCTGGTCATTGATCTCATGGGACCGCTATCAAGCCAAGAACAAGTTCTAGTTGTTACCAAATACAAGTTCTGGTTGTTATTGATTATTTGTCACGATACCAAAGCATTGAATATCTGAAAACAACAACTTCTGCTGTCATTATCAATCATCTAGAGAAAATATTCTGTGAACTAGGAATCCTGAAGTCCATTCGAACAGACAATGGTTAGACAGTTCTCTAGTAAAAAATTCCAGAATATCCAGCTAGAATACACTACCATATTGGCCACAAGCTTATGGAGAAGTTGAAAACATGAATAAATCTTTTTAAGAGGCTACAAATAAGTTATAACAATAAACGAGACTATAGAAGTGGAATCAGAAAATTTATCATGATGCATAATGTAAATCCCATCGAATAACTGAAAAGTCACCGTCGGAATTGATATTCAACAGGAGGATGACAGACAGAATCCCTTCGGTAATTGGAGAAGAAATCGACTAAGAGACCCAGGACAATGATTTGATCAACAAAGAAGAGGGTAAGAAGAAAGAAGATAGAACACGGCAAGTTGAGAAAAGTTAGATCAAAATAGAGCATAAGGTTATTACACAAAATATGGTGGTTCCACAGAAACTCACTTCAAGGTATAATCCTATAGAATACGCAGTTACACAACGGGTTAGAAATAACCCTTGTTGGAGATGGGAAGACAATGAATCGGCATGGACAACATGTAAAAATACTGATTATATATTTATGATTCCCAGCCACTAAACAGGATAAATAGCTGGAACAGATGACAACTGCCAACAGTGAGAGCAGACAACTAGAGCCACTAAACGGTCATCCACCAGTCCAGAAGATATTCCCTAGGATAGAGCAAATGAAGCTAATGAAAAAAGACGGAATGTGGCGGCGTACCGACACCACCGCATAGGAATAATTCATGGAAAGGTTGGATAATCAAAAGGTGACTGAGTCAGTATGAGTCAAGCATCGAGCGAATGCACATATTTGGGATTAAGTTGGGATTCATTGCAAATTTTGGAAAGGTAATGAAGTGTTTACAAGTATTGTCTATCATTCCAAACCGTGTGTCAGCGAAGACGTTATTTTATTTTTCATGTTATTTCTAGAAAACTCTTTTATTTGATATCTTTGTCATGGGGTGCATGAAAAAAATCAGTCCTCCATCTAGGCGATCATCCATATTGGATTTGAAGTGAAGTTATTTAATTTAATATATTCTGTCCAGAAAATCTTTTCATTTGATTCGTATATCATGAGGGTGCCTAAAAAAACTATTCCGACATCTTTGGTGGTCCGTCATATTAGATTCAGAGTGACGTCGTATCCTTTTCCGTAATCATTTCAGCTAGCTCCTTCATTCAATACTCATACCATGAGGATGCATGAAAAACTATTTCTCCATCTTGTGCGATCCGCCATATTGGATGTAGGATGACGTCATTCAGCTAACCATGCATTGTCTTCTAAACTACATGCATGCAAAATGTCATCTCACTAACTTGAAAATATTTGATTTGGAATTCAGTTGCAAGAATTGACGTGAACTAATATGCATTGAAATATTTCAAGTTGAATAAAAGCTTGAAAAAATAACAATTTTGAATTATTTTCGGTTCCTATATTCGAATATATTTCTCTGAAGTCTTTGAGCAACACAATATCAAAATTATTAATTGAAAGTAACATTTTATTTGTTTTTGTTAGTAATACGTAATCTATTTGATCATGATTTAAAAACTGAATTTTGAAAAGTTCGAAGGAAAGATACGATGTGACCAGTAACATTCAGATTTTCCATTATTAATTCCGAAATGTGTATTTATCTTCAATTTGTACTTTGATGGAGGTGAAGCATAGTGAAAAAATATTAGTACTATGATTCTTATCATGTGATAAGGGTTGTATGAATCTACAACTACTACACTCGAGTGAAAATCTTTTGAAATCTGACAGGCAAAGACTTCAAAAACTGCAGAATTCGTGCATAAGACTCGTCGCAGACACAAGGAGACGTGAGCATGTATCTCAATACTCAGGACAACCTGGGTGGATGAACAATTCTGAACATAAATGCAAGTGGGCATTGCATTCTACTACTACATTCCATAAGGTCAGATCTAATGGAAAATCTGCTTACCTTTTCACAAAGTTGTCCTTCAGTATATAACCAAACATTCATTATGATTGTGGTATTGAAACAGAAATGCCATTTTTCAGAATAACAATTGTCATGTGAACTTAAGATCAAAAATTTAAAATTATATTCCACAATTAGGGACAAATACCCTTCGGAATAACAAAATGAGCAATTATGTTTTTTTAACATCAAATAACTGAAGCTGGATTCGTAGATTAATTGACGCAACCGAATACCTACGTTCAACGTAGTTATCATCAACAACTCCTGAAACAAAAAGTTGACTGATTTAGATTCTGTGTTATTGATGAATTGTTTATTTTGTGAAAATTCATGACCACTTTAATAAGATGAATGACAACACTTTTTTGTTTAATTTCCACTACGTTAATTCATTCCGGTTTCGGGGTTTAGCCCATTATCATGTAAAACTAACTAGATAACTTTTTGGATCGTAAACACGGATTGTATGGGGTTATGGGTAGTCTGGGAGGCTAGGCAGTGATTGAATAGGGGTACCAACAATGAAATTATAGAGATTACTGGGGTTGCCACATTCATAAATTCAAGAGTGGAGACCTACATAAATCGAGTTGCTCGTTTAGGGGTATATATTTCGGGTTTTTTAT
>WOGR01002577.1:4522-17203 GCA_015342045.1 Leptinotarsa lineolata | reverse complement strand
GTTTGTGTTAAAAGCAAAAAACTATTTTTAAATTAGCCATCGCCCCCCTAAACCGCTTCAACGCCCCCCAATCTTCTCTGTGCCCTTTACTGCCCCCCTATAGGCCTCCAGCGCCCACAAGGGGACGTAATCGCCCACTTTGAGGAAGACTAATCTATATAAATTAACTTAAAAGTAAAAATCTGAAAAATATTTGACTAATGAACAATCAGTAAAACTAAAAAGAAGTTTCTACAAACTCGTAGAACATGAGATATTAAGATTTTGGCAATTGATAACTCAGGTTATATTCAGTGTAAAAGTAACCTCACAATCTAGATTGATTTGAAATAACATGTTTTCATGTAATCATTGGAATTAGTCGTTTGATAAAATGCACTTGTCCACAACTTTGAACTTGTGGAAAAACAGAAAAATGTTTCATAACCTGCCAAATTTTGATAACGAGAACATTTTATGGGGTTTGCAATTCTTCCCCGAGTGGGGACAAGAGAAATATCTCAAACAACTGATTCAATTTCAAATGGTATAAGTTTATTGGAAAGGAATTAAAGATAATGTATTTCAATTTTTGTTAATCTGTTCTGAAAGTTATCAATAACTTTTGTTCGTTTCATCAACTTTGATAACTGAGATGTGAGATAAATTAAGTTTTTTGTTGATAGTAAAATATCTTCAATATTTTTACCATAAAATGTTAATATATTTTTGCTGTGTCCTTCAGCACTATTTTCTTGTAATTGGAAATTTAAATTAAACCTATCCAAAGTATCAATATTTATTATCAAAATCATAATTCTCAGGTTACTGAAGATCCCATTTATCTTTACAAAATATTCAAATATTTCTTATAAAATAAAATATATCTACTTACCAATCCAGGCATACATAATGTGAATATGTGGTACAAAGTTTCGGGTTGGCTGCTTATATAAAAACTTAAATTATCCTAAAATCAGAAGTTGAGAGTTAATTACAGATTGAAATAAATTAGGTCAATGGGGAAGAAATTGATCAATGCATTATAAGATACACTGTATGTTTAAAATAAAAATTTCTATATTTCATGCCCAATAAAATAATAATAATAATGCCACCTTCATTGTAGTATCAGGCTCAGAAAATCTCCCAGTAAACTTTTTCAGTGACGATCTGCCAGAGATGAGGGCAAGGGACGAGAGAAATGTCTTTTAGTTTTTAACATAACTGACACTTCAATTTACACATATACAACAGAACCCATAAAAGCTTTAATTCAAATTTTCACCAAATCTACAATTCTGCATTTAACATGAATGAATGGTCAGTAGCAACAGCAATATAAAACTCAATTAACAAATTACATCCAAGTGTAAAGTTAATTTTCAATCAAAACCCCCCCACTATTAGCGTTGTACAGTCTCCAGTGCCTAAAATTACATTTTGGCTAAGCTAAACATCAACAAAACTTCTGGTTCTGATATGCCAGTTATGGTACTTTTTCTTGTTCGACAACTGTTCAAATTCAACCTATAATGAAAAAAATTAAGAATCTTTTAAATTATCATAGACCTATTACTGTACTATTTGTAATATTGAAAATCACAGAAAAAGTTGAGTCAACATATTCTCAAATATTTGGTATTCTTCAACATTTTGAGCAACATCTTACAAGTGGCCATTGACAAGAATGAAGATCTGTTAAAAGTTCCAGTTTAGGTAGTAGCAAGTGTAATTAAATGTTAGAAAAAAACTGTGCATTTTTTTTCCTGAGGTAAATGTGCCAAATGTGACATAGATTAATGGAGATATCGAAATTCCCTTGACCTTGAAATGAAAGAAAGGCAGCTAAATTTTTAATTTAGTGAAAACATTTTGAAAGTTTTCTCATCTCATTCACTACTAGTAATCCAACTCGGAAAATAACAATCAGTACATATGTGAATGCTATTTTCCAGGTTTTCGGCCGTGGTCTGCAAGTTTTTATGCCTGACTGCGGAAGACATTATCAAAGGTGATGTGGTAACGTTCGCAGTGCTCAAGTTGTTGTTCCCATTAGGAATAACGGAACAACTACGTAGTTTTTGTATTGGGAACAACTCGATCACCCACTAGGGCACTGCGACCGTTATCACACCGCCTTTGATGAACAGTACATATACAGTGCCTTCATTTCAAAATTTCCCACTCGTAGTACTTCGTTTAGCAGGGAGAATTTGCCGTAGGCAAAAAACACTTCAATTTAGATATCAAGGGGGAAGTTTAAAACCAGTGCCAGTGGTATTTTCGGTTTAACCCCCTTACCCCTAGCTACCCCCACTTAATAATTTTAAATGGCACCCCCTATCTTGTAACACATCATTTCAAAGATCTTAAAAATTCTCAGTCAACCCCGTTCAGAAAACTGAAATTGGTTGATCTGTTCTCGTAAAATAGGACAAAAAGAAAATGAATTATAACAAAATGCAAAAATTTATGGAAACGCTACCACTGACTCAATAACGGTATGTTTTTGTCTCTTTTTTACACAGAGTTTTTTCCTTTAGCTGAAAGAGAGATAAAGGCACACAGTTGCTTCTTGGCGTCGGTTACAATTAAAGGGTGAAAACATTCATCAGAATTAGTTATTCCTGATTTTAAACTGTTTGTCAAGTGATGTCAGTTGCACTGACAGTAATACAAATCTCAATGGTGTACACTTTACAAGAAAGAACCGAAATTAGTTTTATTTATGGTGCTGAAGATAAGTGTGCTCGTAGGACAGCCCGGGTTCTCAATGAAAGGCATGTAGGCCAAAATGTGAGTCACCGATATGTTCTAGACCTTTGTTCAAAAATTTGAAGAGACCGGTTCTGTGTGCAACAAAGCAGTAAAGAACCTAAGAGTTCTTACGGAAGCCGCACAGATTGAGATTTTAGGCTAATTCGCCGTTGAGCCTAATACTTCAAATTCGAAAGCCGCCAAGTTAGTAAATATTTCCGTTGGTTCTATACACAAAGTTTCGAAACTAAACAAGTTCTTTCCTCACAAAATGAGTATTCTTCAGCAACTCATTGAGGATGACTATGAAAGGAGAATTGAATTTTGTGAAATAATGACTGCGGGAATTCAAAATGACCCGAATTCAATAAAAAATATTTGCTTCAGTGATGAATTAAATTTTTTTCTCAATGACTTTGTAAATAAACATAACTGTAGATACTGGGATAATGAAAATCCACACTTGTTTCGAGAGGATCATACGCAATATTCACAAAAAATAAACGTCTGGGCTGGAATTCTGGGAAACAAAATAATTGGACCTATTTTTATTAAAGAAAATTCAACTGGTCAATTGTATTTGAACTTATTGGAAAATATAATCGGTCCACTCATAACACAGTCCTTAAAACGCCAAATTGATGAAGATGACAACCCGCTCTTGGATGATTTAAATTTACTTTTTCAACAGAACGGCGCACCGCCACAGTACGCATTACATGTCCGACAGTGGCTCGATCAACGGTATCCTGACAAATGGATTGGCAGAAGAAGCGCTCTGGAATGGTCGGCGAGATCTCCGGATTTAACGCCATTGGATTATTTCTCTGGGGTGATTCGAAGACAATGGTATATAAAGCTCCCCCGCAGGACATTCAGGATCTAAGATACAGGATTACTGACACATGCAAACAAATTAATAGCGAAACATTTACAAAAGTCCGACAGGAATTCGACATTAGATTGTGCTTCTGCTTAGCTACCAATAGTGAACATTTTGGACACCTAATAGAGTAAGGTACATTTATTTAATTGCAATAGCTATTATTTTAGTTTTTATTATAATTAATTTTCTTTTTGCCCTATTTTACGAGAATGGCTCATTCAATTTCAGTTTTCTAAACGGGGTTGAGTGAGGATTTTTAAGATTTTTAATATGATGTGTAACAAGATAGAGGATGCCATTTAAAATTATTAAGTGAGGGTAGCTACGGGTAAGGGGGCTAAACCTAAAATACCACTGGCACTGGTTTTAAACTTCCCCCTCGATATCTAAAATGGCGTGTTTTTTGCCTACGGCAAATTCTCCCTGCTAAACGAAGTACTAGGGGTGTGAAGTTTTGAAATGAAGGTACTGTATATACTGTCATTATTTTTGATCCAAAAAATTAATATCATAAAGAATTCAAATTATCAGGTGGAAAATTTGAATATCAGTCGGAAATTCTCAGAATTCAATTGGGACAATCTTTATATCGTCCTGTATAAACATAGTGAAATCAAATTCAAAATTTGACAGCTCAATTGACCAATAGATTTCAAGGAATTATTTTTAATCAATGAATGAATTAATAAATAAAATAATAATCTTAGATTTTCAAGTTTTAGAAAGATGTCAATAGTATTTTCCAAGACTCAGTAATTAGTTTGTAATAAATTGTCAAACATTAGTTAGTAAGAAAATTTTCAATATTGTTGCTAGGAAACAGAGACATTCGGAATGTTGGTTGAGAAGGAAAGCCAGAAGATTGTTAGAGAGGTTGTACTAAGTTGTGTAATGATTATTTAAGCTATAAATCCATAATATTTTCAAAACTGTATAAAAAAAGTAAAATAATAATTGTAAAGTGCTATTGAAGAGAATAAGAGAATAATTAGCTTATATTAATTCATAAAAACACATTCCTTGGAGAAAGAAGTTGATCCAGGTGAATTACACAAAATGGCGGATTCCGGACAAGAGCAGCATGAAGAGAACTTATGAAGTTTACACCGACCTACACAGGTAGGAAGGTCTTTTATTATTTCATAGTTGCAACGTACTCCAAACCATATATACAGTGTGTAAAAGCCAAATGGAATAAATTCTTTATTTCGATTACGGTTCATATTTTTAAAAAATCCCAAAACACGTCAAATTTTGATTGTAATTTGATACACTTCAATTAAAAAACGCTACCCCTACCTTTAACCTCCGTCGAATGACAGGTACAACCCCCAATTTTTTAATAGGAAGTATAAGCTTGTGATATATCATTCTCTATTCAAAAATGTTATCGCTTTCAAGTTCATTGCAACAATAGGGATAAAATAAATCAAAATCATGTGGTTACCGAAATTCTATAAAATACACTCAAAACTTTTGTTTGAAGGTGATTGACAATGTTTCATGGTGAATTTCATCAGTTCGGATTTCAATTGTTTATTATTATATAATATGATTTTGAATCTCTGAAATAACCAATACTATTGTAAATTGAGAAGAATAGCTGAAAATAACAAATATATTTAGCAAAAAATCCCTTGAATGAATTTACAGTGAAATAAAATAAAAGTGATGAATTGAAAATTAGAACAAAAATAAAGAAATGAAATTAAAAATCAAACGATTTTGAGCCATGTTACTTCACGACGTTTCGATTGTTAGTATCGTCACAATCGTCTTCGGGTGATGACTGGGGTCATCACTGAGATGCGAAAAAATGCTCCACAAGGTGAAAAGGTGTAGTATGAACTTTGTGCAAGAGTTCAGAACTATTCAATAGCAAAATTGAAATTCATAAAATCATAATAAAAAAAGAACCCTGAGATTATTATGATACGATTATTATAACTATTAAAAAACAGAATATTACAACAACATTATTAACACCTCGTATCGTGATAATATATATAACATGTACAGCCTACCCTTTGCCTTTCATGTAGACCTACGACTTTGTAGGTACGTGTGGCAGATACCCGACGGAAAAACAACAACTAATCCAGCTAATGTCACGCAGAAAGCTGAAGTAAAACCATCAGACACCTGTGCAACGTCTTCCATTTGGAAGATTCTTTGCTATGAAAAGCATAAATTGATTTCATTTGGACGGTACGACCAATCGAAAGACCAGTTCTGGGGTACTTGCCCCATCATCAGTACCGGGCAGGTCACTTCAGACGGAGTGAACCGTCTGAGTATCCCGAAAAAACAAAACAAATTCCAACTATTCATAAACTTCATCTGCAGTTGATTCAGTGGGATGTCCACTGCGCCACCTGTGAAGTGTTTTTCACCTGAACATGTTAATTTATATGTATATATAGATCTGTGTAAAAATTACAGCATGTTCCATACTATTCTTTGATTTTTTATATTTTCTTTATACATTGTAATCTGATTATCCGATGATAAATAAAGCATTCATTCATTCATTCATTCAACCAAAAAAAGGTTGTACGAGTAGTATTGCAGTAAATCTTATCGTTTCAGTTCCATATTCTATCTTTTATAAATATAAATAAATGAACTAAACCAAAACTAAACGAAAAATTAATTTTGAATAAATATTTGCCATTCATAAGCCACCATGTGGCAAAACGAAAAGTATCTAAAATGTGCTTTAAAACTCTCTTCGTACGCCACTGTAACATTCTTTCTTCCATTGATTAGAAAAACATATTGCGAAACCTAAAAATAACGTCGATAAAATCTGTATTGTTGCTGAAAAGGGTTGGACAACTCGAGTGTCTAAGCTGGAACTCGACCGTTTGTTACCATGGAAGTGGTCATTTCCAACAAAAAACTGACCAATGGAATCCGAAGCCAAGTTCACGAACTCGATTGGATCTGCGAAGTTTTCCCCTCAAAAACTTTCTTAACAGTTTGTGGTGATCTCTGACGACTTTCAAGTCACCAGAAATATGAAGACCTGTGAACTAAGTTTAATCAAGTATATATTGTTTATATTTAATTTGATCTTTGCGGTTAGTATGCCCTTTTTCAATTTAGAATACTGAAACAAATAATGATCACATATGTTTTACATGCTTTTATTGAACTGGCAAAACGTATACTTTTCATATTTTTTTTAATGCCATTTTCACTTATTTATCTATGAAATCTCAATACGAAACGGTATTTTTCCAGATTTGAAATATTGGAAATGTACCTCTTTCATATATTTTCAAGAAGAGAATTTCATATTCTACCAAATGGTCTGAAAAATATTTCTATTTGAAATTCAGGGCTGGTGTTCATTTCCGAATTTCAAATAGTGGTATCTCGGTTGAGGATACTTTGGTAGTGCTTAAACGAATAACGCATTAAATTATATGAACAGATTAAAGCATTAGGTATGCCCAGCGATACCTAAAAAAATTTCAACAATATTATTGATAAATTACAATCTGTGTCATTGATGACTAGTTTATTTTGTGGAAATTCATGATAACTTCAATAAGATGAATGAATACACTTTTTTGTCTAATTTATTGTAAGCCATTAATAAATCAATAAAAAAACCGAAATATGTACCCCTAAACGAGCAACTCGATCTATGTAGGTCTCCACTCTTGAATTTATGAATCTGGCAAACCTTATAATCTCTATAATTTCATAGTTGGTACCCCCATTCAATCACTACCTAGCATCCCAGACTACCTGTAACCCCAAATAATTTGTGTGCACACTCCAAAAAGTTTGTTAGTTTTACTTGATAATGGGCTAAACCCCAAAACCAGTCGTAAGAATAAATAAACATAGTGGAAATTAGACAAAAAAGTGTTTTCATTCATCTTATTAAAGTGATAAATTACAATTTTATAAAAAAGTTTTTTTGCTTCCATAAAAAAATCAAATGAACTTCGACTTGAATCAACCCAGCAGTTTTATTACATTACACAATGTATATGATACAAAAGCTTGTCTCGAGCTTCACATATACAGTGAAGAAATGAAGTAAAGGATAAATTAATTTTGTATGTGATTATGAATGCCAATGAAAAATCTGAAACAGGTCAATTTTTATTTATGAAAATACACTTTCCTGATAAAATTATTCAACTACCCCGTCCATCCTCTAGAAGTGATTGCTACCCTTGAAAAAAAATTTGGAAGTACGGTGCCTAGGTATGTTAATTCTCAAACTGACCACACCTATGTCAGAATATCTATAAACTATACAGGGTGTAACTGAATAAGTGTGAAACATTCAAGAAGGTGATTCCTCATCGAAAAAAATATAGGATCTTTCACAAAAAGAAACTTCATTGGAGCATTCCTTGTTAAGATACAGCTCCTTGAAGGGGGTACATAAAATTTGTAAAACAAATTTTTTCACAAGCACTGAGATGATTACAATATTGAAATTAAACTGACGTTTTGTACTACCAAGAAGACACTTAGCCAGTTATTTATTTGGTGTATCCCATGATTGTAAGGGGTGGAAAACGCAACCCCTAAAATTTATTTACAATGTAACTTCTTGTCTTATTATTTATTTACCATTCAAAAATTTATTTCCGATAGCCTGTTTCATTCTAAACAAAAAATGTCTCCTGGGTTTTTTGCCAAAAATAAACCAGTTCGCAGCAAAAAATTATTTTACGAACAACTACAGAGATACATCGTCATAAATGCCAAAATGCGAAACTAATCTATCTAGTAGGTCGCTATTAGCGATAGTGAGAATTAAATTGGTATGACGCTGCCAGTTTGTGAATTTTTGAAATTGAATTAATATTAACTGTGTGTTGTTGTTCTGTTCTTAATTTGTTACTTTAATATTTCACTTGTTATTAAAATGTCATACACAAATGAGGAAATGGCTGATATGTATTACGTTTACGGTCTGTCGCAGGGGAATGGTTAAGAAGCTTCTAGAAGATATGCTGAAATGTATCCTCAACGGCAACATCCTTCACATAGAATATGTGCTCGACTTCATCAGCGATTACGAGAATATGGTTCATTCGACAAAAGAAAGCATGATTGTGGTCGCCATTGAGAAGTACGAACACCACAGCTTGAGGAAGCAATACTTAATTTTATTGAAGAACAACCTACTACCAGTACTAGAAAAATTGCTTTTCAGCTAAATGTTGATCATATGACGGTATTTCGAATTTTAAAGGAACAACTCTTATACCCTTACCATCTGCAACGAGTACAGGCACTGTTACCGCGAGACTTTCCGAACCGTCTTGAATTTTGCAATTGGATGCTGGAAATGATTAGAAGAAATTTTGACTTTCTGAAGACGATAGAATTCACAGACAAATGTAGTTTTTCTCGGGACAAGATTATTAATTTTCATAATTACCACATATGTACTAATGAAAACCCTCACGCTATTGTCGAAACTAACTATCAAGAACAGTTTTCTCTTAACGTGTGGCTCGGAGTTATTGGGGATGATTTAAATGGACCTCATTTTCTACCTCCTCGATTAAATTGTGAGGCGTCGGAAGGGATATGTTTTTTATGCATGATGGGGCTTCCGCCCATTTCAGTCAAGTAGAACGTCAGCATTTAACTGAAACATATGCAAATCAGTGGATAGGTCGAGGAGGACCACAGAACTGGCCCCCTCGATTCCCGGATCTCAATACTCTCGATTTCTCTATTTGGAGCTATTTACAGCATTTGGTTTATTGTACTCCTGTTCGCGATGTAGAGGACTTAAGAAACCGCATCATCGATGCATGCAGGGTAATCAGAGAGACTCCAGGAATATTTGAGCGAATACGTGGCTCAATGCGCCGACGTCTAGACGCATGCGTAATATCTGAAGGTATACATATTGAACATTTACTATGATTTCTACATGTTGTGTATTTTGTTATTAATAAATTAGTTTTTTTCATTACCCATTAATCGTTTGATGCAGGTACTAACTACAAAATAACAATAAATCCAGTTCGCATTTATGACGATGTATCTCTGTAGTTGTTCGTAAAATAATTTTTTGCTAAGAACTGGTTTATTTTGGGTAAAAAACCCAGGTGACATTTTTTGTTTAGAATGAAACAGGCTATCGGAAATGAATTTTTGAATCGTAAACAAATAATAAGACAAAAAGTTAAATTGAAAATAAATTTTAGGGGTTGCCTTTTCCACCCCTTACAACCATGGGGTACACCAAATAAATTACTGGCTAAGTGCCTTTTTGATAATTCAAAACGTCAGGTTAATTTCAATATTGTAACTTTTTCAGTGCTTGTGAAAAAATTGTTATACAAATTTTATGTACCCCCTTTAAGGGGCTGTATCCTAACAAGGAATGCTCCAATGAAGTTTCTTTATATGAAAGATCCTTTATTTTCGATGAGGAATCACCTGCTTAAATGTTTCTGAATATTATTCAATTACACCCTGTATGAATAACTAGGAGTTTTAGTTTGGAACTTAAACAAAACAAAATTTTTCAAATATTGGACTCTGTACCTCACATTCAGCTCCTTCGTTTTTAACAAAAATGGTGTGATGTGTTCACCATATGGTACGCAGCATACGAATCGCATGCAAGCATTTTGTTTGCCTTATAACTTCAGCTTGTTTTATTGCGGCAAAAAATTGTAATACACCGAACAACAATACTCGATATGGGGGTGAATAAGAGTTTTAACTAGCCTGAGTTTTATTTCTTCAGATAACTGATACTTGAATTTATACAGTGATTTGAATTTGAAGAATGATACTTCAAAAATGTTACGTCAAGATTTTCAGCACCCAGTTAATATGGGTGGTATGAATAATACCGGAGTATAAACTCCGAGTCTTTTCTCATGAGTATGAGCATAAAGTATATGTTTGTACTCCATTTCATATGAATAAAAATATTTCGATGTGATGAGTATCTGCTCACAGTACATAAGAGTAAATACTCGATATTTAAGTTCTATAAACTTGTCAGAACCTGTTCAGGAGGTAGCAAGGATTCGGCATATTTTCGCATTGCCTTTTATTTGAGCAATTAATTAGCGCGTTGTCTCGTTGTTACAATGAGTGAAAGCAGTGATGATGAAAGTAATAAGGGATGCGCATCCCAAATGGGATTTGTGCATATGTTACGTGGTTTTCCTATACTTTTGTCCAAGTCACAAATACCAGCTGTCCGACTATCAAAGTCAAAAGCACTTGAAGCGATGAGAAAACAATGGGAGTTTAATTTCGGTTTACGAATAATAACAAGCCAAATCTAGAAAAAAATTAATAACATGAAATCCAGACTCAAGAAAGAGACTGATATTGATAGAACTGGAAATGAGCAAATTGTTCTGCAGTATTGGGAAAAGATTTTGTTGGAAATCATGGAAGGGGATACAAATCCAGGTGATGTAATATTCATAAATAAAAATATAAATAAAGCAGCCAAGCTATATTCAATCTAGAACCAAAAAATATATTTCTGTTGAAGTTATTTTACAATTTAATTTTAGAAGCATTGTCTGTCGGTACAGAACAAACACACATTATAGCAGGCAGCAGTCATGAAGCTAAAATCCGCAGGCCTTCTGTTTCTAGAACGTGTACCACAAATGATGATACTGCTAGTGAAATAAATCCACCTAAAAAAAAAAGAAACCCAATAAAATTAGCCCTCTTGAAAAATACGAGACAAACACAACTTTCAAATACCGAACTACAAAGGCTAGTTTTGCTGAAACATCTGAGAGTTTTGGAAACGAAGGAGCAAAAACTGAAGAGGGAGCGAAATCCAAGTGAAGACCTTACTTCAAATAATAATGATGTCGTTGACGATGCAAACGGAAAAACTCACATTGATATGTAATATTTTAATATCTTTGTAAATTGTTGCAAAGTTGAAGTTATAAGAAAAAATATTAACGATAAAAATTAAAAATGCGTTGTTTTGTTCGACTGTTACTTACCTTAAACAAAAGGCAGAATGATTTCTGCTAATTCAGATCGCCCTCGTTGCCCACTTTGTCTAATGTCATCTATATCTTGAACGGAAAGCTGATCCCAAATATCTTGTATTGGGGGCTCCGTGGGATCGAATTCATCATTTAAATATTTAGCTACATTGTGTAACATGAAACAACATATAACAAGTTTTGGAGCATTTTCAATTGACACCCGAACTTTATATTGAAGCATCGGAAATCGTTGTTTTAGTTGCCCACAACATCGTTCAATTATTACACGCTTCTTTGTAAATAATTTGTTATAAGCAAGCTGTGCCGGAGTATTTGAATTTATAAAAGGCACCATTAACCACGGTGCTACGCCATAACTTTCATCTCCTAAAATTAATGCATTTGACCTCTTAAACCCATTTTTAGCAATGTTACAAATTTGTGAGTTACTCCATATGCGTGAATCATGGACAGATCCTGGCCATGATGCGTCTAGGCTTGTAAAACACGTTGATACTGTGATATCTTTTGCGATTTATATATTCATCACTATGAAAAGTTGTTTTTTTTATTTTAATGTGGGTGCAATCGATCACACCCATAGCACACGGAAAAGTGAACTTTGTTTGCCATCTTTCT
The DNA here is from genome assembly GCA_015342045.1 of Leptinotarsa lineolata. Lineage (NCBI taxonomy): Eukaryota > Metazoa > Arthropoda > Insecta > Coleoptera > Chrysomelidae > Leptinotarsa > Leptinotarsa lineolata. Next base: position 4,960 of record WOGR01002577.1, on the reverse strand, counting down.
TTAGCTGCTATTATATACGCCGTCATGCAAGGAAATTTTATCCATTGTGCACATTTTTCTATTATCTGGTCAACAACTTGCGTCAAAACCTTAGACACAGTACTTTGATGAACACCAACATCTTCTTCCACTCCTGTTTGAATCCCCGGATCACCTACATATCTTAAAAATATTTTCATTTTATCAGAGTTGCATATAGCTCCACCTCTTGTTTCTTCCGATTCTTCACCCAAAAAGTTATTTGAAAGCCACTCAACATTTTCTTTATTAAATCGGTATAATGCTTTAAAGTCACGATCACACGTACTTCTTCTTGATTTATGATATTTTTTTGATAAACATTCACTCAGCCATAGCTTTGCCACAATCAAACTGAAGTCTGGTAACTATTAGACTCCAAATTTATGGAGTATATTCTCATCCTAACGAGCATAAAGA
>WOGR01002576.1:0-17203 GCA_015342045.1 Leptinotarsa lineolata | reverse complement strand
TGCAAATAAATATGGGTTCTTACAACCTACTACACCATTTATTGTCTTCTTTTTAGAGTCGGGAAGTAGGTATTTAAAGGTAAAAGCTTGATTTAATATTTTTTCTAGAAATATACTTTTTTATTGAAGCCAACCCTGAATGTAGCATCTATTTCATGGTGGGCCTAATAACTGCCTATCATAAACGAATGCGTATACAAAATTTCGTGTCCCTGCTATTTACCGCTGTGGAGATCTCTCATACGGAGCCGAACTTGTTAGCAGCATCAGATCACGTTTATGATTAACATGCATTGACATCGGTTCTGGACCAGCATGCAAAATTTCAGCTTAATCGGATACCGGGAAGTGGGTCAAATCAAACTTACAAAGATTTGTTAACATACATACAAGTCAAGTTAAATGAAAGCTTTTAAAAATATACATACTTCAAATCAATTGAGAAAACTCACTTTTGGCAGCTCCTACCTACCTCAATAATTTTTTGGGCTTTACCATAAGAATGGTCAGCGACCTAGTTAAAATCTATATTTTTTTTTCTCTGCCATCACTATAGCACTTATAGCACCAATATAACATTCAGCTTCTGTAACATTTCCATCTTCATTAATGGAGTTTTCATGTGGTTTCAATATGGGATTGATATGTGTTCTTAACAGTTCTATCAAATGGTGGGGTCCGATCATCAAGTAGGTACACCTTCAATTTGAATTTTCTCAACCTGGTTATCGTCATTAGAGAGTCCTGATCTACCTGAGAGACACAAATAGAGAAAAATGAAATAACACCTGTACCTACCAGCCACACCATCTGAATCAGAAGCATTTTGAAGGCCTTGAATAATAAAAGCTTTTGAATATTCAAAATATTACTTATTTTGTGCTGGAAATTTTCTCTTTTGGAGATTCCCGGTTTCCGAAGAATACGAAAGAAGTAGAAAGATAAAATTTATTGATGACATTTCGAGTTAGAGATGTAATTGGAACTCCCTATTTCATATTGGTTGAATGTTAAATGATTTGCAAATTTTCAATTTATTCATTCAAAACTTCAAGAATATCGTACGAAATCTATATTGAAGGAATTACCTTCAACCAGGAACGCGGCATTGAGAGGTTGATTGATATCAATATTCAGACCCCAAAAATTAATCATTTTTTGGCCATATCGAATTCAAGAAAATGTTGCTACCACCCTATCACTCGTGAATTTCGGGCAGATACGATTTTCGATGAGTTCGTTCACTATTGAAACGTATCATTTTCAATTTCAACTGTACTTTTGATTTTCATCCTGGCGAGAACATAGCTTTTCGCTGATGATTACATATTTAGCGCCACAAGCGTAAGTGGGTTCACCGCCCGGCTCGGTGATTAACTTTGATGATTCCATGTTATTACCTGTTTCGTGTCCGAGAAACCGAAGAAATGATTTGATGAGGCCAACAAACAATTGCACCCCTCCCTAAACATAACAGAAAAATAATAATACAGAAAACGCCCACCAAAGGTAGTGTGAACAGCATCGGCGTTTGGGTGAAAATAAAAAATATATTGGTTATCGTGATACTGATTGATTTTATGGAAAAAATATCTGCACCATTCTTATTGGTTTGATATAACTTAGTTTTATGTCACAATCTATAAAATTTTGAGGTTTTGAATATTAACTCACAATTAACTTCTGCAATGCTCATTGAAAAACTATCTTATAAATTGAAAGGGGCTTACTTCTTGTAGAGAATGATGTATAAATAATAATGTGGGAATCTTCTTGAAAAGGAAGAAGGCAATTCATTTCAACATAATCTCTTCACAAAGAGACACAAACTGGAGGAAAAAGCCGTCTCGAAACAACTACTTTCATATAAACTATGTGAACTGTTTTAAGATGGAGAAGTAGAAAACCAAATATTTTCTTTCCCAAATATTTCATAAATGTATCATTATGGAAAAAAGTTGCATTTGAAAAAATCATTATTGCAACATTCAAAACTTTTCATTAACCAAATGTAATGCAGTTGAATACTTCATGTCTGAATATTTTTGGTTATCAGTTTTCAATATATTGATGCGATATTCAAAATTAGCAATTTGAGTCAAGGAATTCGATATATTCTAAAGTAATCCTGACATTTCTTGGTACACTTACAATACTATAAGTATTCAATATTGAAATTCTGAAAATATTTGAAAATAATTTTATACTCATTGTATACTTCACTGGCAAAATCTACAAAAAAATAACCCAGTCGGTATTCCGAATACTTTACCATTTCAACTAATTTATTCCCAATGAAAAGTATATTTTATTAATCGACTTAATCTGTGAAAATATGGAAAAATATGAAAATTGTAAGACACAAATTATTATAATCCAAACATTTATAAGATCAAAATATCCACATTGATTCATTTATTTTCATTTTTTGTTGCGAATAAACGATAATGAATATATTTTCTCACAGGTATTGAGGTTAATTCAGCCAAAAAAATTATTATAACACCAATATCTCAAGATTTCAACGTCCTGAATGGCATATTTTGCAGTATTATGTCTCGAAACTGTCTCAAATTGATATCAACGTTGAACGTATATTAGATGTAATGAACATATTATAATTCACATCAATGGCAATGAGTGTTGAACCGTTGAAAATTCGTTTACCGATGATTGCATTTCTAGGAAATGCCTCTTATAATGCCCTTCTCAGTAAATGTCTCGTACATATCGATTTTTATTTTCAAATTTCCATTCGGAAATTTAGTTTTGATCTCTCTCTATCTCAGTCATCATCCAATGCTGATTTTGAACCACAATTTCACCTACTGACGATTCCATTCAAGCAGCATGTGGCTTCATTAGAAAAGATGATATTTGTAACTAATAAAGGAAGAGTTCCTATATTGTTGCACACACTTGCACTTGTCATTTGTCAAAGGTATCTTCAAGTTTAGTAACTGTTCTTTTTGATGCATGGGAAGTGGCCTCCACATGCGTTCAACATAACATATGAACCAAGGCCTTTTAATTTTTTTTCAATTCGACCCACCCATGTGGGTCTTTGATCTCGAAAATAAATCATTCAATAAATCCGTTGTAAATCATAAATGAGTTACACTTGTTTCCACCAAAATATCGAATTTATTATTTGAGTACATTTCGTTAATTTATTATTTAACTGCTTTTGACAAACGATTTTAACTGTTCGCAGTATGGAAAAATATTAATCGAGTGCTGCTAGCACTAAAATGTGAAGTTATTAATAAATAATCATCTGACATATCTGACCATTTTTCTGAAAGTATTGCATTACTTTCGAAAACATCTGCATATAGTTCTCAGTAACTTAGTTATTTTTACAGTATACTCTTTTTTTTACGCTCAATGGCATAACTTTTGAATAATAAATGATCTATTTTTTAAATAATCGAGTCTTATACTATCAGATATCCTGCGGGCTCAAACTCATTTACCGTTAGTACTCTTTCATACAGGGTGCTTCACGTCTCTCGCTCCTATGCGGGAGCGTTTATCACTTCTACTTACTTGCACATTCACACCGGGAGCCTTTTTAGTTCCTGGCTCCTTGAGCTCAGTCGTAGAATGGATCGCACGCGAGCTGTTGCCATATACCTTCTCTACCGTTGATACAAACCTCGACGACAGAAACGTCAACGATCAAGAATGGGATGGATAAAAATGCGAAATCCACGTTGAGTACCTTGCAGACTTCCACTCAACTTTTAACGACTACATTTCGGTCCTTATAAATGTCGAGACTTTTATTCCAAAGAGCGGGCCAGTTGCAGACAGCACTAATTAACAGCTCCACATCGTATTCTGCCATGATGAATGCTGTCATTTGCTATGACTTGAAATATTCTTAATTATTACTAACAATACATCATTAGAAAGATATTTCCTTGACCTTCATTTGTCTGGACTTGGCAAATTCTTCACCAAGAATCTTTAAATGGGTTCTGTTTGCACGTCTTGCGATGCACCATCATGTATCTCTTTCGCGCGTAGTGCCTTAAACAAAACTCGCACTGAAACTGCTTTTCACCCGTGTGTGTTTTCTTATGTCCCCACAGATGACTCGAATCGGAAAAACTCCTCCCGCAGACGTCACATGAAAACGGCTTTTCACCAGTATGCGTACGTTCGTGGGCTTTTAGCCGGTGATTCATGGAAAAAACTCGGGAGCAGTACTGGCATTTCTTCGCGGGGGCGTGGTTTTTCATATGCCTGTTCAGATTGAACTGATAGAAAAAACTTTTCGAACACTTTGAGCAATGGAAAGACTTCTCTCCGTCATGGGTCTCTGCGTGTCGCCTCAAAGACTGCTTCGTGGTGAAATAGTGCGAGCAAACCGAGCACTGGTGGTGCCTCTGTCCAGTGTGCGAAATCAGATGCGCGCGAAGGTTACATCTCTGCGAGAACCTTTTCAGACACACCTTGCATTGAAACTGTTTATTTGCAGAATGGATCCTCTCGTGATTCTGCAAATTCTTCTTGCCAGAAAAGTTCTTGGAACAAACCCTGCATCGAAACGGTTTCTCTCTGTGTGTTATCAAGTGCTTCTCGAGACTCAACTTCGATAAAAAGCTAAATGAGCAAACTGCGCATCGGAAAAGGTATCCTATGTGGCTGGACCTGTGCTGCCTTAAAGCTCGGAAATTTGGGAAACATTCCAAACACACTTCGCAGAGGAAAGACGAGTTATCGGCGCTGTGAGTTCGCTGATGGAACTGCATCCTTTGAATCGTCGTGAAATGTTTGGAACATACCGGGCAAGAAATAGGTTTAGTAGCCTTGTAGTACCTTCCCAGCTTAGCTGGACATTTCTTCGAGTAAAATAAATGATTTTGTATATTTTCTCCATTTACTTCTGTCTTCTGCACATGTGTGCATCTAGCTAAATGTTTCTTCAGAACCGCCTTGGTGGAGAATACTTTTCTGCATGTTCTGCACCTCAGAAATGGTTTCTTGACATAGTGATGTCTGCAGTGGATTAAGTATTCATTCTTTTTAGCGAATGATTTCCCGCAACCAAAGCAAACAATATATTTATCGAAATGCGATTTGAAGTGGCTTTTCTTCAATGCCGGTGTTGCTAGGTCTGAAAAAAAAATTAATACAATCAAGATATTTTGAGCGGTGAATTTTGGTGTGGAAAATTTTCCTGAGCTCAATTCGATTCTAGTTAAATCCACGACATAGTAATGTCGGCAGAAATTTCTGAAGAAAGCTGCCACTTTGCACAGTTACTTTCTACATTGTACATCTATAATCACATGGGTTAATTGTGTTAAAATGGCTTTTTCCTTCAACCAGCTGTCGTCCCGCTTCAAACGGCAACGCTCGGAACTCTTCAAGAGACTATAATTGTGATATTTCTCCTTTCAAGTATTCAGTTATGCAAGAAAATGTTTTGATCATTCAAATAAGTCGCATCAAAAAAATTATGGGATTGAGTATATAAAAAAATTGCAAATAGAACTTCCATATCAATGAAATCTGCAAAAAAGTTTGCAATCTGTTACTATATATAACAACCTAGTAAAACTGTCCGCAAATCCACATCCACCCTCGTCATGTACTTTCACAAATTCAACCATGTTATGTACTATTATTCTTAGTTCAGTCAAGAATTACACAGGTAATGTAGGTCTAAGGTGGGTCATTCGTCTCTCTACTCTAAATCGCGAAGGTTTATTGTGAGAACCTATTCAATCTCAACCAAATCAATGAATCTTCTTAACGAAGCCGATTACTTTGGTGAGTGATCTTTCAGATCAACATCTGCTAAACGCTGAAAACTCAATCAGCTACGAAGCAGGGCAGGCACCGATTACGTTCTCAGCTACCTAAGCCTGAATTTACTAGTGGAGAATAATTCCCTCCAAGGTTTTAGACCATCCATGTAGTGAGGACCTGATCGGCGGTCAGCTCTGCGACTTCCTTCGTCAGGTCACAAATGTGCGTTGAGAAGTAGGTCTCCTATGACGGATTTTAAGGAGACGTTCTCCCTCCAGGGATCCACTTTCCAGGCTACAGGGTAATAACTTCAATCAACAGCCAGGAAACGCTCTCCTGATCCTCTCAGATAGTCCGTAGCCATCCAGGCCAGAAAGTGCAGCTCTGGAATTGTAACTTATTGAGGTTGTCTGATGTTCCAGGTGCTAGGTTTCCATCTTGATATGAACCGCCCGTATGAAAAGGGGGAGTTATTGCCCTCTCCTAATGCAGATTCTGCTTTTCAAGAATTTGGTGCAAGGCAGATTCATCAGATATCTTGCTGTCGAGGAAGTGATTCATCGCTTTCTGGATGCACCACCTAGCCTCTCTGGTTTGTTCATGTTTTTGAGAACTAAGACGCTCCTGCACTCGATCCGATGTTACAGAGTGGACAGTTGGGGTCTTTTGATTAGCCTTCATCTTCTCTGTAAACTCAACTCAAAAGCTGGAGAACTGCGAAGTTCTTTCTCTTTATCCTTTGTTACAGAAAGTTAAGAAGGGACCGTTAAGTCAACATCAATCACCTCTGTAGACTCAAGGTTATTTGTAGAACCTACTCATGGGGAGATTGTTTCATCTCCTGATGCAAATTTTGCTTTTGTTGCTCAAGAATTTGGTGTAAGGCAGATTCATGATATATCCTGCTCTTCAGGAGGCGGTGAATCGCTTCTTGGCTGTACCATCTAGTGTCATAAATTTGTTCAAGTGTTGGAGAACTAAAGACCTCCTGCTTTTGATCCGATGTGTTGATTTCATTGAATTTAACTTTGTTTCAATAATAATGTGGTTCGCTAAATAATGGAGAATGTGATGATAGAATGCTCCATAGTGAGAGTACCAGTACGAAGCGGCTGCTGTCTCTAACCATTAGTTGAAAATAGATGTGTAGATGTTTTGTGTGCTGAGAAAATACTGCCAACACCAACAAAAAAATTGTTTAGTGAATCAAAAAACAAAAATTTATGAACCATTAACTTTCCAGTTTCCACTCGATTTGATAACTTGCTGACTATATTAGAGAAACATAGATGGAGTGATATAGGACTTAAAATATTTCATCTTTCACAATATTTCTCTTTACGTCACATTTAGAAGGGGAAAACTGACAAAGTCATCAATGTTCCATTTATAAAGGGCAGTCCATAAGATAATTCTATGGAAATTACACATAAATAAAAAGACCATACAACAAAACCCTATCAATAATCTTACACATATGTCAATTAATATACTTTACCAATACTTGAAATGCATATTACAACCACTACAACAAAAATTCACAATATTGTTTTAATTTCTAAAAATTTTCAGTCTAATTGCTAAAAGACAGCTAGGCAGAAAGTTCAGTTTACACATTACTAAGAGCATAGGAAAAGTGATAGTAAAATTTAAAACAATGTTTAGTACCACCATTTCTACTTTTTTGGAGAAACATTTCAGTCTTTTAGTTAGTAAATATAATCTTTCAAGGAAAAAACTACAAAATAATGTAATCTTATCGAAATTGACAACTCTACTAGTATGGTAGATTTATTTGACAATCTTTCAAATAATCCAGCACAAACTTCTCTATTTGCTGATAAATGTCTTTGGTTAAAAACATCCCAGATACTTACAATTAAAGTTTTTCTCACCTCTAAAACAAACTTCACATTTGTAAACCTTGAGATTCTTCTGCTTCGGAGATTGCAGAAAAGGATTCTTGGTCCTTGAATCCTGATGGTTTTCTGATTTAACTTCTGATTTGACTTCTACGTTATGATACTCAACCTCTAATTTGCTTATATCTATTTTATAATCAATCTCTTCATAGCCTAGCGTATCCTCCTCCTTAGCTGTCAACTCATAAGTGATTTTATTGACTGATGGTTCATCTTCCTCATGGGGAAAATATTCTTGCTTGATAATTTCACGTTCAGTATCATGCTTCATGTTATGATCTAATAGTATCTGATTCAAAAAAGTATCAACATATTTTGCTGAGTCAATAAAATTTGAAATTTCTCTGAGTTTTAGGACACAGGAACTGCACACGTTTTTGGGAAGCTTGTCAAACAGATCAACCTGAAATGAAACAGGGAATGTTGTCACTTATCCAATGAAAAAATTGTTTCAATACTGTACAGGAATATTCGTAATAGTTTTGAACAACTCTACCAAGTGTTCAAAGCAAGTGAATAATTTCAGTCCTCTTTTCGAATTACATATGCGACATATGTATGGAAAATCTAGAATAGTCAAATTCACTTCCATTTTATTCAAAATTCTTCAAATTATCAAACCAGTAGATAGTTTATAATTTAGCTAATGTTTCTTACAAAGGTTCTGCAAGGCAGAAAACAAATCGAATGAGAATAATTATTAAAACATTACTTATCTATCCCCTTCTATAGTAAATAATAACTTATTATTCACATTTCAAATATATCTCTCTTTCTCTAATTCCTACGGGCAATATGTCAATTGCTTCTCATTCGTCCGCATTTGGCCAGACTCCTCTTGTCCTTGCGTCCGGGAGCGCAACTGTCTTACACGAGACAATGCTGTCACCCTAAGTTTTTTCATTCCCTTTTTCTAAAGAAAATCACTTCAATTATTTACTGGTCGCCTCCTTTTCGGAAGGCCTTACCTCTTTTGAATGAAAAAAATACCACATTGACTGCATCTGATTCGTAAACAAACTACTTTAAAAAGTAGTAGTATTGTCTATAGATTAGATCTTAGACAATGGTAGTGGTAATTATCACAACAGACCGATTAACAAATGGATCTTTACACTGATATTGGGATAATTGCTCAGGTGAAAACTTCATGCATGATAAAAAGTACTCCTTCTATATTTTCCTTAATTTTTGTCAGCAGTATTCTCAAATTCGAGTAAAAACAATGCTAGTGACATTACTAAAATTTGATATGAACTTGGCAACACCGTAAAACTCATTCATATCAGTAGTACTAATTGAATAGTTATGTAGTATATTCATTCATTTATTTTTGTCTGCTCCAAAAAAATCATTTGCATTTTGGAACGTGGTTTGAAATACCTGGTAAGACTGAATGGTAGTGACATCACAGATATTTTTGTACCTCCGATTTTCCTTCGAAAGTGATGAATTTGGTTATCTCCTGACGAATGTACCTTTCCTAATATGATATTGATTTCATCAATTTTTATTTGGGAAAGTGTGAAGTTCTTTTGCTAACCGAAGAATGGTTTTCTTTGAAACAAAATAATTGAACTGAATATATCAATAATAATGGAAAAATTTATTTTGGTTTTCATTCAAATTCATTTATTTTGAAATGTTTCACTGAAAAGTGATTTGTGCATACCCACAATTCTCACTCCAAAAGAAATTCTTGTTCTGTTCATCATGAGAGTTGGAGTAAAAGAGATTTTCTGGAAATTTATATTCGTATCATATTCCGAAACAATACCTTATCTGTGACATACCTTATCTGTAACATTGATAAAAATAATATTTATTTACCATTTGCGATACATAGCATTCAAATGGTAAGCCAAAAATGAATCATTACATGTAAAAACACATGTTCTGCATTACGTCAGTTGGTAAGATGAAAACAACCAAAATTGAAACTAATATTTGCATATACACATATGATATGAAAATGTGGGAAATTTGCTTGCCGTAGTTATACATCAATATATGAAAAGATGAAATCACAAGTCAGAACACTGAAACTGAAGCAAAAAACGTTAAGTTAAACATCATATCGATTAGAAATGTTATTATTCTTCTGTGAAAGTATCCTCTAAATATTCCTTATGGGTGTAGTAATATTTGTGCAGTGATAAGTTCTTAACTTTCTCACTGAATATAGTTTCATAATTCGATCTCTTCGTAGAAAGTGGCAGTCTGTTATAAAAATTGGTCGTACTATGCAATGAGGATTTTTTGAAATGGTCAGTTTGATGACCTTACAGAAAGGAAAAAAAAGTTAATATATTCTAATATAGCAATTCTGGTTTGTTCGTATAAGAAATGAACAGAAGAAATTTGTGAAAAGTAACACGTAACAGAACACGTAAGGTTTGTTTGATTCTGTATTTCGAACAGTTATTGAACCGTCCCGAATCGACGCCAAATCAATGCGCAGAATATTACAGTTACAGTTTCAGAACAATACTAGAACGATTCTAACTGAGCCAAAACACATTTTAATAACTTCGCATGATCGAACTGTACGGAACTGTGAACCAAAACAAACCTGTAAAATTTCAAGGCTTACACTGTAATTGTATAGTCATAGTCATTGTCTGTAGTCTTGATTATCGATCCCGCGTAATTTCTAGTTCTGTGTTCCGTGCCCGCGCCTTTCTTTTCAATCGTTTGTACGCGTAGCACGACTCCATTTTATCTTTGACGAAAAAAAAGTTGTATGTGTGTTTATTAACGTTTGTTAATGTTTTGAAAAAATGAGTGACTATTCCTCGGTCGCTCCGCCACCATCTCAAAATTTCAATCAGTCTTCAGCATTTGCTGCAGCTTTGCAACGCGCGAAACAGGTGAGTAGTAATACCCCCAATCACGCTTCCATTTCTGTATCTGACTTCCTGCGAATATTAGAATATATGGGAGTCAGAAACTTCATGGTTTCCATAAAATGGAGAGGTTTTTTTCAGGCATTTACCTAACTGATATTTTGGCTTGAGATTGTAAACACTTCAGGGTGCAAAACCTCTTGAGTATTAACGGAAAAAATATATTTATATTCATAAAAAAAGTGCAGTTACAAAATTCTGGAAGCTAGCTAATTTGAAAAAAAGTAAAAGCAATATAAAGAAAGAGAAATGTGAGAACATTTTTTTTTCAAATTTACTCAATACTGTCAATAGTAATATTACAATCCAAAGCAGTAACATCGAAATTAATAATTACTGTATATATAATGGTGGCAAAATGATATGAATTTTCATTACTGAATTTCTTCAACTGTTGTTTTGGATATTTGCAGTTTCTTCCTTTACCAAGTTATGAATATTGTGACCCTTTACTTGATGAATTTTCACAATTTTATTTAATACACGTTTCGCTACACAGTAGCTTCATCAGTTACTGGTATATCAAACTATTCTACTTAGAATAGTATAGATAGAATAGTTTGATGTACCAGAAACTGATGAAGCTACTGTGTAGCGAAACACTTTTTAAATAGAATTTATTGTGAAAATTCTATAATTATCATCATGGATAGTTTACCCAAGCTAATTACTCTATGTGCTTAACAAACAATGTTTATCTTTTTTTTTGAATATATGCAATGGTGTTGAATAAATGTCTACTTTCTGACAGGTTTGATTTAATTTAGCACATTGCAACTAAGGGAGATTTGAATAAAATATTGGTTCTCGATGTTGGTAGATAAAAACATTGTTCAGTTCTACCACTGATTCTTGGCACATGAAACTCTAGTTGAGACACTAGTTTTTTTGAGTTGACAAGATTGGTAACCAGTTTGTATATGAATACACAAGAATACTAAGTTCTTCTGTCTTCAAGAGATAGAAAGTGAAAAAGTTCAAACGATATATAATTTGGTTGGTTTCCGGGTTTCGCCGTATCAGTTAATACTTCAAGAGGAATATTTCGTCCACACCACTGAAGATGACTACCGCAGTTGAGTTGAAACATTTGGAGAAAATAACCAAAGAAGACCACAGCAAAACCTGGACACCAACCAAAACATCGATGCCAGCCATGAAAGCTTACATTCCTATATTAGTTACTTCAACAATATATTATCTATTCCCTGTCTGGGATAGATGTTATCTAGTTTATAGATGAAATATTTCATAAACTGTCGGATAGATTCAAGCGATTGAATGTTTGTAGTATATATAGCTGACCAGATTTTAAACAGACCAGATAGATAGCCATGTTTTTGAAATCTTTACAATTTCTAAATAGGAGCCCTAACATTCTTTTCACAGCAGTTACACTTTTCTCTACTCGAAGTGCGAATGAGAGTTTGGTATCAAAAAATACTCCCAAATCTCTGCTGTTGTCTGTTTTACTTGTAAATAATCATTTATCGAATAATTGTGGTCAATAGTGGTATGTTTGTTACAAAAGGTTGTACATTTACATTTACTCAAATTGAGTGGAAGATTGAAGAACACCAGAGAGCTAATTTATTCAAATAATTTTGTAGTATTTGGTTGTCATTAGGTGACTATGATATGGAAAACCCTCAGAACATCAGCAAATAATAGAATTTCATTATCTTTATTTAATCGTCTGTCGTTGAAAAAAAAAATGTAATTTGTGTGTTTCCATTAAAACATTTGTTTTCTTATCTTAGTCTTCCTCCTTGAATAGTGACCTTGAAAACTCCCGAATTTCAACATTTAGGACTAAGACTGACACCAGTAAGACATAGTCTATAATGTGCATGTCCCGAAACAGGTACTTCTTTTTTCTCAACTGATCTAATTGAATGGCCTACATATAAAAAACTGGTTGATGACTTGATTTAATTCAGTCAGAATTTGTCAATTTCTGTTGATAATGATAATTTTTAATAGCAGTCAAATATTAAGAAGACATAATCTGTATGTGTCCTAATTCCATAAGAGTTTGCTATTTATTTTGTATTTACAACCCATATATTTCAAGCTCATCTACAGAGATGTTATTTTTTTTCGCCATCAACTGTGATCTTGAGGTAACTTCTAGATCTAAATAAATACTGCCGGGAGACAAAAAAATCACTTATTTATTTATTCATTAATTTTTATTTATTCATTTATTTATTTCTAATAAAGCAAATTTTCTCTTTATCTTACAACCGGTGTAATTTGTGGTTCCAGATCGCAGCCAAAATTAACCCAGGTACAACGAACCCCGCAGATAATAGAGCCAAGAGACCCCTGGAAGACAGTCCAGGTAAGATCGGTAATTTGGTATTTATTATTTATTAAATTAATGAGTAGATTTCAATATAGAACCGGATGCGAAGAAAGGTCCCGGTGCGCTGGGACCTCCACCTAGTCAAGGACCTCCACCACTTGGTAGGCCTCAGCAGAACCAAGGAATGGGAGGCCCCGTCATGGGTGGTATGTCCCAAATGAACGAAGACATGAAAGTGCCCGATAAAATGGTTGGATTGAGTGAGTCGACTTGTTCTAATAATTTTCTTGTTGGGTTGGGATTTTTTAGTCCTTTTCTCTATAGTCTTTCCTATTTTCGGATATAAGGCCATTCTTATAACATGTAAATGGTATTTTGTCAACTTAGCAACATAATACAAACTAGACATAGAATCAGTTATTGCAGAAAGCAAATTCTGAATTTGATAGTCATGAAAATTTGAGGACGTTGTTTAGAATTTTGCAAAATTGTCATTCAGTTTCATAAACAATTGTGTAGTTTGTTGAAAAATATACAATTTTGAGAAAATCGGATGTTCTATATGTAAAAAATGGGAACGGAAAGTGAATAATATAAAAATTCACAGCATGTGAAACTGAATTTTTTATTATCGAATAGTTCATGTTTGAGTGGTATTATCTCCAAAAATAGACTGAAGTGTTCTGACTTCAAATTCAGGATCAGTGGATAGGTACAATTACAATACATTAGCCTAAGTAAAACTAATGTAAGCTGTTAACGAATATTAACCAATTTCGGAACAAAGTTAGTTGGCGGTTTCGTTTTTAATCAAGCTGATAAGTTTGTGGTTTTGAAACATTGATATTGTTTTTTAATTAAGAACCGTTACATGTGATAATGAGTTCATTCGTGACAACTAGATACAATGCTATGAAAACAATATGGTGAAGATTTCATGTTGTTTTGATAAAATGTTTTCAGTTTTTCAGAAAATATAACACAGAACAGTAAATTTATTTTAATACTTTATAGCAAGAGATAAAAACAAAAACGCATTATTAAAAAAAATGTGGGAATCTTCCAAAGAAAGGAAGGAAGCAATCAATTTTAAAAAAGTATCCCTATACAAAGATGTGTAGGTCATGCAAAGATGGGAAGTCCAAAGGTATAATTGCTATTACGAGTAGCATAAGGAGTAGAAGCAAAATTGAACGATTTATGTTTATAAGTTAGGCAAACCGTCTCTAGGATAAACAGTTCGATGACTGTTGAAATTTTATTGGCACTGTACAAGTTCCTGCACGATTCTTTGGGTTTGACTTTACAGAGACATCTTAGTGCCTTCTTCTGTAATATCGATACAGAAGAGATAAGGGATGAGTTGCATGCTCCCCAAAAAGGTATTCCATAACTTTGTCGAGATTCAATAAGTGCATGGTAAACGGTCCTTGCGATATGGAAACCCAACTCATTTGAAACCACTCTAACTGTGTAACATACGGAGGAAATCTTACTCTTGAGTTGTTTAAGGTGTTCATCAAATTTCAGCCTATTATCAATGAATACACCAAGAAATTTTGTGTTTAATTTATTTTGTAATATGGCAGCGTCTATTGAAATTTCATTAAGCGAACATTTGAATGATATTATATTTGTGTTGGATGCATTCAGAGAGAGTAAATTTGCATCGCACCAGCTCTTGTGTCTGAAAGTTACTTCTTTGCATGATCCATACACAGTTTGTCAAATCTAGGAAGAGATTTGAGAATTTCTGCTGTCTCTTTCGCTAGTACGGTACTAGCGAAAGAAAGAGAGAACAGAAATTTAGTCTCTTCCTAGATTTGACGAGCTGTACACATCTTTGTATAGAATTTTTTTTTAATAGATTGCTACCTTCCTTCTTTTGAGCAGATTCCCACTTTTTCTTATCTAAAGATGGAGAAGTACAAAGCCAAATATTTTCTTTCCCAAAAATTAACCTCTCCTAAAAATATAACCCTTTCAACTTAAATTGTATGATTAATTTTGTTTTAATTTATACTAGACTACAACGTATAAATATTAAATTTTGTAACATGTTCAAGGAAATATTTTCTGTATTTCCTATATTTTTCCTAAACTCTGTTTGTTTCGCCAATTCATTGAAAAGCTGGGTCTAGGAAAGTATGGCATTTCCCACCTAAAGCGTTTGCTGTTTTAGATAAAACTTTGATTCCTTGTTCAGTGTCATATGTGTTTCCAACATACTCGAAATGTTTTATTTTCCAACTAAAATTTATGTTTTATCACCTTAACTCAATTCGAAGTTATTATAAAGGTAAGTTGGGTGACAAGTAGGTAAATGACTGGGGGAAAGATGTTGGTTGAAAAATCTCAACACAGATACGTTTATATTTTAAAGTTGGTTTCAATTTGGTATACTAGGTTGGTATTATGTGTTAGGGTTTGAGTTTATTCTGAATGACTCTTGAACATGCTCTAGTATTATAAAGCCCAAGTAAACTGCTTGCTGATCGTTCAATTTAGGGGAGTTTTTAAATTCAACAGAAAAATTCCGATGTATTTATTTATTTATTTATCTACGGGCAACCCCCAATTTGTATACACGAATTCAATACATTTTAGGAAGTAAACACTAATACTAACCTAACTTTATACTAATAACCTAATAATTGAAATATTTGAATATTTGAGCACTTATTCCTGTGATTTACAGTTGAATATTTTTCAGTCTATTTCCAAGAGAATATTCAGAAATATAACATAAGTCAAAATTCACCTTATTGCCATTAGAAACTATTCTAGAAAGTGGAGAATTTTTACCATAATTACACCTATGGAAGTCAATTGCAAGCATTTGATTGTTCCGTGTCCTTGCTTTGACTTATAGAAACACGTTAACGTTTCGAATGGACTAATTGGTGAACTTCTCAGAACAGTCGGTGGACTCGTCGGTGAATTTAGAATCTCGTCTTTTGATATTTATACTGTGTGTGAGTGAGTGGGTGTGTGCAAGCAACAATAGTCGTGGGTAATAGTTTCTTGCAAAGAATGCTGCAGTGGGACAAAATGTGAATGCTCATTCGGTGTTCAATGTTGGAGCTTTACTTCGTAAGAGGTTTGGTCAATCAATATATATGTTAATAAAAAAATTCTAAAGCAGGTCAATTTTAGAACCTAAAATTACATTTTTTTCGACTTGATAGTCTCCACAAGAGCGGGATGTGGATCTGCTATGCATCAAATTCTTGACAATTTGCATCAGGGGAGGAAACAAAAACTCCCCCGTAGCAACAAACCCTTACACTCAGACGATGATTCTTAACCAGAGGTGAAAAATCCCTGCAGAATATAATGTATCGTCCGGTATAGCTGGCTTACAGATACCCTCATATGGGAAAGTTGCTGAGGTCATTGAGGTGATTTTGCACGTTGAATATCGGGCAAGCTCAATATCCACCAGTCAATTGGAATATCTTCAGCATGCCATTATAGCAGTACAAGATGGTCTACAGGTAAGATTCCACAGCTGCACATTCCGGCCTGGATAGCTACAGGTTACCTGGGAGGATCTGGAGAGCATCTCCTGGCTCTTGGGTGCAGTACCCTGCAATCATGGAAGGACGTCTTTCTAAAATGCGTCACAGGAGACTTATCTCCCAATCTACCTGAAGAAGATTGTTGCAGACTGACTGCTGATCATGTAGTCACTAACTTGAGGAAAAGGTACCATATTCTGTCAACCTTGAAGTGTATTAGTCTTCACTAGGGAGTTCAAGCTCTGATTGCGGAGCACGTACTCGGTGCCCGTCACGGACCAGATCAGTTTTTGTCCAAAAACTGGACAAATTTTGTCGTTTGTTGCTCCCTACATCGAGTTGTTTGACAACAGTTATATAGGTCACAGTGCCGCCATATTGAATTTGAAGAAAATGGCTTCTACGCATCCATTTTAAATGAAAATGGCTACATGTGTTTTATCCGATCTAATGCTCAAAAAATATACGGGGTTTCATTTTTGGTTAACCCTGTATTGATTTTCAAGTGTTTCATCACTAAAAATAACTATTCAAGTGAACTATACCTTCTTTCCGAATTAAATTTCTTACCTCATAAACAATTGAATGGCGCAGTGTACAATGATTTCGTTGTCACCCGGCATATGAAAAATAACACATTTCTTTCAAGGAATTTTTTTACATCGCCAAATCTTAATATATATAAATCTCGTGTCACAATGTTTGTCCTCAATGGACTCCTAAACCACTTGACCGATTATAATAAAATTCGCACAATTCGCACACCATGTGCAGTTCGATCCA
>WOGR01002575.1:0-17205 GCA_015342045.1 Leptinotarsa lineolata | reverse complement strand
GAATAGAATAGAATAGAATAGAATAGAATAGAATAGAATAGAATAGAATAGAATAGAATAGAATAGAATAGAATAGAATAGAATAGAATAGAATAGATATCTTCAGATATCAGGATTATCAAGGACTGGTGCGATGCTAATCTCTTATCTTTGAATATTAGCAATACTAATTTAATATATTTTTGGAGTTCTATTGATAACTTTCCAATTACTATCAATGATAGTGTTATCGAGAATAAATTGAGCACCAAATTTATGGGTATTATCATGGATAACGACTTGAGGTTTGAAGATCACATTAGAATACTCACATGAAAACGTTTGTCGGGTTGTTTTGCGGTGAGAATAATTCCTAGAGAATTGAGATATTATGTAGCTCAATCTGCCTACTATTCACTAGTAGACTCACATTTGAGATACGGAGTTCCGTTCTGGGAAATATGTTCCAGAACCCGCACGAATTATGTATTTGTACTTCAAATAAAGTGAAGAGCGATACGTTAACTCTTCAAAAAAAACAACAAAACTCCTGTTGGCCTATACTCATTGCAAATAATATTTTGACAGTTTATGACATTTTTACAGTAGAAACGGCTTGTTTGATAAATAAGCATATGAATGAATTTCCTTTGGTCTCCTCTAACTATTTTACTCGTCAGACTGACAGTTTTAGACTGCCTATACCCATCTCGACACTTACTAAAGTATTATTAAAGTATTCAACCATCTGCCAAATAACGTTAAATGTATAAAAAACTCCTCAGAATTTGAAAAAGTAATCAAAGTTTTACTCTCTTGTAGACCCTATTACAGTTTGGACGAATTTTGTGATGATAATTTTTACTAACACTTATTCCTAAATATATCGTACCCTATATAAGTTAATGTTATTGTCAAACTGAATTATAAGTTCCGTTTTTTCTACAACATTTTACACATGTGGTCATTTTATTGATTGTGGTAACCATGGTTTTTAGCATATTTTCATATAGTCAACGAAAAGTATGCACCTTGCTTTTCTTTCTTTTTTAACTAAACGCAAAAATGGTCGAACAGGTCAATTTTGCTTTCGAGGGGGGATACATTTTAGATGTATTTGGACGTGTATATGAGAGAACACGCAGAAAGCGTGTTCAATAGAGTCACATCACACAACAATCCAGCGCTAAGCGATCTACACGATACATTCAACAGGGATGACCCCAGATTCCGAGAAGGAGAAAAACATAGAAGGCCAACAAAACAAAACGAAAGACCACCCCAGGCGACTCCAATAAGTATAACAATTTTTTAATCAGGTTCACCGAGAAACACTCGACCGCGTTCTTTTAGAATAATAGTCTCCAGTTAGCTTTTGGGGGCCCCATGCAAAAATTCAGTTAGGGAAGTTGAGATAATACAAGTCAATCGATCAAAAATTTAAAGCACCTAAAGGCTGACTTTCGACTGAAAAAAGGTCAGATGTCAATATTGCTGAAGTGCCCGGCAGCAGGTTGAGGACCGTTCCAGGAGGAACGGGAGTGAAGGAAGTGGGACATTAGGTTTTTTTCGCAAAACCTAATGTCCTCCATGCAACCCGGGAGGGGGCATGGAGGAGTCAACGATCAGGAATGGGGTGGATATAGTTACGAAACCTACGTTGAGCACCTTAAAGACTTTCATCCAACTTTTAACGACTTCATTTCGATCCTTATACATGTCGAAACTTTTATCCCAAAGAGCGGCTCAGTAGAAACCCCCCAGTCATCGTTCTGAATTTTGGGGGGGAGATGTGGCTTTCTTGCTCGAGGTGCAGGAGACGTGAGAACTCTCATCTACCGAGACGTGGTGGCTCCAGCTCTTCTTCTGGAAGCTCCATTGGATTCGTAGCATTTTGGCGTCAAGAGCCTTTCTCTCCATCTCTCGGAAGCGAGTGAAGTGAAGCTTTCCGTGTGAAAAAGACCTGAGAAAGATCTGTGTTGAGGATAGAAGTGTTTTTGGATGGTATTATTATTGATCAAACCTGCAGTCAAAAGGTATTGACAAAGCTACAGAAATACAGTTCAATTATTAAACTTTCGTAACCTATGATTAGAGTGCCGTCTAAATGTTATACTAACCAAACAGTCTGTATATTGATAACCAACAATAATTCAGTATATTTTGTGAACAAGCGATTGGTTATGTGATCAAAATCAAGAGCTGGTCATAAACACAACGGATTTCTGTGAAATGTAAAATGATGTATTCCTAGATGAGATCATTTTCAGGAACAATAGTATTTTTCTATAAATACTTTATAGGAGAGATAATGTGCAAATGTCAGCGTATAATCATCGTTTCCAGATACCATTAAATAAAATCTTATCAAGAAGAGATCTGAACGACTTTCTCGTGTCAAGTAGCCGCCGCAATTTTTTGCGATATTTCAAAGGCATTTGATTCTGTCAATCATAAAATTTTACTTGAAAAGCTTCATAAATATGGATGTAGAGGTGTAACAAACACGTTGTTCGAATCGTACCTTTCAGAACGGAGTCAAATGGTGAGGACAACGGAATTCTCGGAAAATAGGGCCATCAAATCTGGTGTACCACAGGGTTCTGTGTTAGGCCCTATTCTATTTCAGCTATATATGAATGACATCTCTATGATCGACATATCTGGTGATTTCACTCTATTTTCGGATGATACTACAATATTGTGAATGAAAAAACTCAGTGAAGCTAAATAAAATATCATTCGACTTGAAGAAGTGAAGAGCTGGTGCGATGCAAATTTACTCTCTCTAAATGCATCCAAAACGAATATAATATCATTCAAATGTTCCCTTGATGAAATTTCAATAGACGCTGCCATATTACAAAATAAATTAAACACAAAATTTCTCGGTATATTCATTGATAATAGACTGAAATTTGATGAACACCTTAAATAAACTCTAAATAAACTCTAATTCAACCACTCTAACTACATAACATCCTTCGGATGTTATGCAGATAGAGTGGTTTCAAATGCGTTGGCTTTCCATATCGCAAAGACTGTTTACCAGGCACTTATTGAATCTCGACTACGTTATGGAATACCTTTTTCGGGAGCATGCAACTCATCCCTCCTCTCTTCTGTATTGATATTACAGAAGAGGGCACTAAGATGTCTCTCCCAGAGAATTGTACAGGAACTTGTTCACTGCCAATAAAATTTTAACAGTCATCGCACTGTTTATTCTAGAGACGGTTTGCCTTATTTATAAACATAAATTGAAGTAACTTTGCTTCTACTCCTTATGCTACTCGTAATAGCAATTTTACCTTTAGACTTCCCATCCCAAACTCGAATTTAATCAAGGATTCCATATACTATAATGGTGGTAAATTGTTCAATCATTTAGCATTAGAAATGAGATCTGCAAATCTAAGCAACATTCATTTCAAAAAGGCGGTGAGAACCTACTTGTTGATAGACCCTATTATAGTTCGGAAGAGTATTTTAGAGAATTGTTTTAACAATAAATTAATTTATTCTTTGTACTATTTTATTTATACATTTCTATAACTGTTTTCATATTTACATTCATACATTTTTAGAACTTTTTTTATATCTACATTTATACTTTTTCATAACTTTTTATATCTACATTGTATTTCTTGGACTTTGTCAATAAGAATCTAATCTTCGGACAATAAAGTATAATTTGATTTGATTTAAACATGGGGTACCATAAGGGTCTATAATATTGATGAGTTTTTTCAGAACGAGTACCAAAGATTCATGTCAACTTGTTTAAGGTGGCACTTCAAAATGAGTGTAATGAATGAATTGTTTTTCAGGTCGCTGACCTTTTTGCATCGCTACTGTACCTTCCAAAGAAACGAGCCCTGCTCTTTGCCTGCCATAGTCGAAATGATCGCGTCATTTATGAAGAAGAAGCCAGAAGAAGTAGCGCTGGCAACTTCGTTCAATGCCATGAAACTGTTTGGACTGTCGTAGTCCTATCCTATTTATTCATACAACGAATACATATCAAAATAGAATCCTGCACCATTCTTACAACGAGTAGTATCTTGTTAAATTATCTGAATGTTTTTGTATAATGTAGGTACATGCTTTTTACAAGTTCGGACTTCCATTGAAGTTTTCAATAGATTTGAAATCTGGGAAGAAAAAATAAAATGGAAATGAATGAAACGTTAAAATTATTGAAATCACTGAAAATTACCCGGATGAGTTAGTTGAAATGATTAGGCAATCAGTAT
Source organism: Leptinotarsa lineolata (assembly GCA_015342045.1). Taxonomy (NCBI): domain Eukaryota; kingdom Metazoa; phylum Arthropoda; class Insecta; order Coleoptera; family Chrysomelidae; genus Leptinotarsa; species Leptinotarsa lineolata. The sequence goes on along the minus strand of WOGR01002575.1, from coordinate 12,970 downwards.
AAAATGTAAGAACGTTAATTGGTAAAGCAAAGAAATTATTGTGACCCAAAATAAAAATGAATTAATAAATGGGTCATAAGTGAAATGTGAAATATATACAAACAACAAAAATAGAATAAAAATTAAATAAATGGTGAAAAAGGCAAATTAATGTACAATAAAACAAAAATAAGAAAACATTTTGAGAAGTATCAGTATCCACAATCGTATTCGGGATTAGTGGTTTCCATATCTTGCATATTTCCACACTAGTTTAGCTGAATGCGTTGTTGTTCAATATGTATGCTTCTTCAAACTTTCTCTTGAATCAGTGTTTTTTTGTGTATGATTTCAGCTTGGGGCCACTTGATATCATGTCAAACTCATGGCTTGTACTTATTTTTGTATTTTAATTAATTCATTGGAATATTTTGGTTCGGTAAGTTTTAGTATTTTAAGAAATTCTAACATTATATTCATTGTATTTTTTTGCATGGATTTTAAATCTGACAACACCTTTTTTAAAAAAATAGAAGTCCAAACTTGTAACATTCAAGAAATATTATCAACCACTTTCAAACAGTATGTTTCAAAAATTGAAACTATATAGAAAACTTATTAATGTTAGATAATAAGTTATTCTTCACCAATAGTTCTGCAAGGACTAAAATCTAATATGCAACAATAGGTTATCAAAGGTTTTACAGACGAAACTGCAGTATCTTTAGTTACAAAGAAAAGTGGTAAAAAACATAGAAAATTCTCATTTTTCATCATACAGAAAAGCTGATTTTTTTTTACTAGTTTTTCTATGATTTTTGAGAGTGTTGAGAGCTTGGATATAGGTCTAAAGTTATTTGGATCTTCTGCATTACCGCCTTTGAATAGAGGAATTACAAGGGCTGTTTTTAGACACGTAGGGAATTAACCAAGGAAAAAAGATTTATTTATAGCCATTACTAGTACTAGTACTAGTATTCAAAGCGGAATCGGGAAGGTTTAAAATTTTCGCTGAAATTTCGTCAATGCACATTGCATTTTTGTCATTGCAAGATTTCTTTCAGCTCTAATATATTTGTATCTTCAAAATAAAAGTTGTGATTACTTTTCCGTTTCTTAATGTTTTCTGATTATTTTACATGTATAATAATACAAATTGAATTTTTGTTATTGTAGAGAAATTTTTAAAAAATTACATTTGTATATAATTTATAAATCTGATAAGTTTTTTTCAATAACAATGTTCGATATTGTCAAAAATAAAGATTCTCTATTCTGGAGCTAAATTCATAGTTTTTGACACATCTCGTATATGACTAAGAGAATTTGACAACCGATGATTACATTTTAGGTTTAGTTCTTGCAGAAGTTTTCCATATGGTTCCTACTTATTGAGACATACTGTATATTTTTAATGATGATGCCTAGCACAAACCACATTGCCAAACTAGTTCTCGAGCTGAATAGACTGGTTTTAAGGAAAATGATGATATTTTACAATGATTTATTGGCATTGCGGTAAATATCAACATATATTTCTTTTCAAAATAACATTCAGCTAACAAATAACAGAAACTTGAATATCAAAATAGTCATCTCATCACTCGTGTGTCATTCATATTTTCAATCATTTCGTTTGTGCGTGGGATTGCGCCTTAAAAAATACGACCTTCCCTAAGCTGACAAATCTTCTGAAGAGTCCTGTGAGGTGCTCCTAGGGAGCAGTGTTAGGAGTCATACGTCAAAAGTTAAGACCTCGTTAATACTTAGCTCGCACAAGTTTCTCAACTTCTGAGAGCTGTAGTTCGTATGGGGGCGAAAGTTGGTTAACGGAAAAACATATTTTAAACAATTTTTTTTACCTTAAAGACGTTTTTAGAATGAATCATCCTTTTTTCAAGTTAAAAAAATATACAAACTTTATTGTTAACGCTGTGACTAATAATCAACTCATCTATATTTATAAATGCGAAAGTCACGCACTCAACACTCATTCATCTCTGTTTCTCCGTACTGGTAAGTCCTAGGTAGCTAAAATTTGGTATATAGGTGCCGGTAGGACGGTAGCCGGCTGGTTGACAAGGGTGCTTTACTCCACTCACTCAATCGACCGCTGTGTGAATCGGCGGTTCAAGCCGCAGGCCGGACGATTGATTTTCACTTGCTATCGTCCAACCCGTGTTAGGAATCACACTTTGAAAGTTAAGACCTCATTAGTCCTTAGCTCGCAGAAGTTTCGTCTTTTGAGAGTTGTAGTTCGTTAGGGGGCGTCAGCTGGTTAACGGAAAAACAGATTGTAAACAGAACAGATCTTAGGTATTAGATGCGCACTAAGAAAGGATTTTCAAATATTCCAACTGGGGCGCCCTCCGTGGGGGTAAAAAGGGCGTTAATAGAATAAAGTTACCTTTTCATCACTGTTCCTCCGTACCGCTATATTTTCGGAGGCTGAAATTTTGTATGTAGGTTTGTTTTATGTTGAAGGTGTGCAATAAGAAAGAATTTTTAAATATTCCAACTGGGGCGCTAGCCCCGGGGGAAAGGGGGCGTCCATAAAACAAAATTATCTTTTCATTGATGTTTCTCCATGCCCGGTGGGTGAATTTATATTTATTATCAGCATTGCACCCGTGCGGGCGGGCCGTTAGTATTTTGTATAGATGTGATTTTAAAAAATTAGAAATATCTAGGGTTTTTAACAAGATATTCTAATAGTGCAGGATCCGAAGAGAGGTCGTCTTCATCAATTTGTATAGATAAAACATATTTTTTTATTGAATTTCAAATAGACAAATCCATCCCGAATATATTGCGTATCGAAAATATGTTCACGGCTATCCTGAATCTAATAAAATAAATCCCTAATCCACCCCAAACATTACAATTATGAAGAAAATAACGAATATAGGAAAGACCAAATTTAATTTTGACTTAAATATATAATGATCGATGTCCTTTGTGTACCTAAAATAGCTACCTGAAATAACAAAATTTTCATTAAATATGAATACCTTAGCTAAATCAGAACAATCATATGAGAATTAATGACCATTGATCCACAAGTAGTGTTTTTCTATCAATAATCAGTAATGATATGTTTACATTAGGCTTAGACAAGAGACTTGTCTAAGATAAGATACGGTTCTTCTTATATTTGTTCTGGTATCTCAGATAAGCTATTGATAACTCAGGTAACATTGTTGTTATTTTAGGCACCTAAAGGATATTGACCATTGCGACTGCAGATAATGTTTTTTAGAATCGGGACTACTTCCGGTTGAACAAAAGTGATATTCAGTATATATTACTTATGAAAATAACGACCTCCTTGAATTATATCTTTGTTTCAAATATAAAAATTCTAATCTTATATATCTTATATCTAATCGTATATATCTAATCTTATAATCTTATATATTATATAATAAGGATATGTAAAGCACACGAGATTTTTTTCATTCCTCTATCATTTGTGGCTCGAAAACTAGTCTGACCATAGGATTAGAGCAATTTAACGAATAGTAAAAATGGTGCGCGGGTCCTTTGTTAAAAAAGTATTCTACTCCTCTATAAATCCAACTTTCCAGTTTAAAACGTAACAATGTAATGTAGCCCGAAATAATTATTGTGTTATGAGCTTTCTTGCCTTACAGGAGCAGAAAACTTTGTTTAGAGTTCTTTGCCGAACTTATAGAATTGCCGATTTTGACAAAGATTCACGATATTTTTACAAACTATTTATTTATTGTTAGTAGATTTTAATTTTCGAAAAATTGTTGCCATAGGTTAGGGAAAGTGTATTGGAATTTCCTGCTTATTTTTACCGAGACATATTTATACAAAAATTATATATTTTTTTGATATTTTAGAAGAATAGAATGATTATTTACTGTAAAATGCTATATTATTTGGTGGGTGCTTTCAAAAATTGACTTATATTTGTGAACACTGTCATTTTCAAGATATTTTCACATAAACTTTCAAAAATCATTGAATTGGAATAAGATTTGAAGTCAAAATTGTATATTTCATACTCTTTTTGAGAAAACTTTAAATTTTTTATAATACAGTGTAGCTTTTTGATTCTGTGTTTTGCCTGTTTGAATAAAAATATATGTGAGTCAAAAAATATATTGCACAATGCATTGGTTAAAGGTATCTTTTTTGAAAACAAAGTTCAGTATTTTTATGCATGATACGCTTTGGGAATATGTTGCTTAGGAAATATAGAAATATATTTTTGTTATCTCATTGATAATGGTGCCTTATTGAAAAATGAATGAATATAATTCTTGTATTGATTGTGTTTCATTTCTTAAAAATCACCAATATACGAACTACCCTATCCTTGATAATAATTATAGAATTTTCACAATAAATTGTAATTAAGACGTGTTTCTCTACACAGTCGCTTTCTCAGTTTTACTGGTGGATATCAGTCGTTCAACTGATGAAGCTACAAATTTTCATCAACAGGTCAGTGTATTCATATAATACTGACTGACTACAATCAATGTTTTAAGGTACATCAGCTAGCAAAGATTGTTGGGATTATCTTCAAATGCTGACAGTGATTATTGTTTAAACACTACAAAAGCGAAGTCGTATTTTCATTCATTCACTGGAAATGGAAGTTTTCCTAAAAAGCTGGATCCAACTTGAGATCGATACTTATTCAAATTACCTTGTGCAGTTTCATATGAATGATACTTCAAGAAAAAATTTACTTCTTATTTAATATCTTCTCTGAAATATGTTTCTGAGATATTCTTGTTTCTCAATTATTCTAATGAAAATCAACGGAGTACTATTGGGAGGATATATTTTGCTAGTTCGGCAAGGATATATTCTTGATCCTGTTCTATTCCTCATCTATACTAATTCAATGGCAATATTGAAGCTTTATGGAAAACTTTATCAAACGATTTTATAAACGTTCAAAATACAGTGGACGAAGATGTTTGAAAAATTACAGATTGGTTAAAACAAATTAAGACAAGCTCTCTCCAATAATTTGTAAAATATTTAGAATAAGATACTATATTCTAATTTTTAATGAATATGTATCACTGCGTGATAAACTTATATTTGCAATATTCAGTGGCTATTTGGAGTTCAGCTAATATTTCTTTACTTAGGCCATTACAAAAATTTCAAAATAGTTTATCGTTTGAGAGGTCTCTTCATTCTCTATTCAAAAATATTATCGCTTTCAAGTTTATTGCAACAATCAAGATAAAATAAATCAAAATCATGTGGTTACCGAAATTTGATGAAATATACTCGAAACTTATTGCAATATACTCAAAATTTATTTCATGTTGAGATATTGATAATAAGAAAGTAAGCAAAAACCATAGCAATGTCTTTTTAGATGGTATTCTTTAGAAAACTGTAAATAATTTCCGCTGCAACGTTAGTTTAAAACGCCTTGTCAAATTGTTACAACATTAGTTGTAACATACAGTTTAAAGTTCGTTAACTTCAAGTCTGACAAATGGTTAGATTAACGGAAATGCATAAAATAACAGTTTTACAAATGATTGGTTACGAAGATAAAACCCAAAGACAATAGGAAGTAGCTCACCTATTTCATGAAAAATTTCCTAATTTACCGCCCATATCTCAAGGAACGATAAGCAAAATAGAGAAGCAGTTTCGCGAGTATGGTCACGTGGCGCAGATAAAAAAAGCAGCTCAAATTAGATGTGATGCTTGGGTTCGGGGAAAACCCACATACATCGAGTAGACAGGCATCCACTACATTCAATATTAGCCAGACATCGATAGTAAACATAATAAAAGAAAATAAAATGCATCACTATAAAATTATATCTACTCGGGAGCTCATGGAAGACAATTTTGATAGAAGAACTTATTTTTGTGTGAGCAAATGATGGGCATGTTAGATAACAATATTATCCAATAAGAAGACGTTATGTTTTCTGATAAGTGTACTTTTTCTTTTAACGGTCATGCTAATCGGCAAAATTGCCACTACTGGTCAACGGAAAATCCTCACTGGATGAGTGAAGAACACGCGCAATACCCTCAAAAGGTTAATGTTTGGGCAGGGATTGTAGGAAACCATATCATTGGTCTCTTTTTCTTTGAGGGCAACTTGAATGGCGATAATTATTTGGTACTAATTGAAAATGATGTCATTACAAGTTTAGCAAATTTATATCCTGATCCAGGAAGCCCTCAAGTTCCAGTGAATACGATATGGTTTCAGTAGGATGAAGCACCACCACATTACCAAATTAATGTCCGGCGATACAACATTTCCCAATCGGTGGATAGGGAGGCAAGGATTGAATGAATGGCCTGCTTGGTCACCTGATCTTTTTATGGGAATATGTGAAGTGCAATGTGTACAAAACTAAACCTTCAATTTTGAAGTACTTAAAGGAACGAATAATGATTGCGATTACGTCTGTCACGCCTGATATGTTAAATAATGTTAGAAGAGAGTTTTATATTTGAGATTAGGATGTTGCCAAGACGTGAACATTTTAAACATCTACTTCGATAACATCCATAGTTCTTTTTCGTAATCTAGATTTCATTACGTTTTGCATTACATTTTAGTTTTTGAGTGTATTTTATCGAATTTCGGTAACGACATGATTTTAATATATTTTATCTTAATTGTTGCAATAAACTTATAAGCGATAACATTTGTGAATAGATAATGAAGAGACCTTTCAAACGATATATCACAAGTCTATACTTCCCATTTTAAAAATTGAAGGTTGTAACCTGCCATTCGAAGGGGGTTGAAGGTAGGGGTGGCATTTTCACGTTGAATAATGTCAAATTATAATTTAAATTTGACGTGTTCCACGGGTGGTAGACGAAACTCAAGGCATAAAATAACCCGAAAAATTTCTTTGACACAAAATGGAGATTGTTATTATTACTATTATTATATATTGATGGTTGGAATGCTATTGATGATCTTCAAAATGCTTGCTACTTTTGCTAAAATGTGAAATCCAAACTCTCAAATATATTTCATCAAAGAGAGAGATTGAGGTTACAGACTTGGGAATTTTCTGGGTTGTGAACGGAAATTCAATATTTATTCTGATAACATCATTATGTTAGACACATAAAATATGGGGTTTAATTATCCACACATCAGAATATCATGCCCAATTCTTTGATTTTCTGCTTTTAATCTATACAATCTGATGTTCTATCCCCTGATGGAATTGTAAAAGTGTTTTGAGATCATTTGAAAAACTGGTTTTCGATTCGCAATTCTTAAATACAGCCAGTGAATTGTTTTCGATATTTTGCATATATTTCTAACTTCCATATGATAACTTTATTATTCTCATAGAGGACATGTGAAAATGTGAATTAAATGGTAGTTTTGGATTTGTATCATTTCCTTACTGTACCTTTTTTATAATTTCTGAAATGAGTTTTTTCAGCTAGGAATTTTAGCTAAAAAAATGTCGAGTTTTTGCAGAGATGGTGTACCTATATGTCCCCATTAAAAAAAATGTAAACTCTTATATTCCCATTTCCTTCCCAACCATATGGGACATAAAGCTGCTAGTTGCTTATTGAAAATTGAACATGTTTCTTCCTTAAAAAAAACTCATATTGTTTGTAGCTCAAATAAAAGTTATTCATCAAAAATTTATTTTATTCTGGTTTTGCCTGGTTACTGAGGAACGAAAATTTCTTCAATGTTTTATATTTCATTGTCTCACTTCCATTTATGACATTTTTATTAGCTATGTGCGATACGAATGAGAAAGATCAAGTCTTTTCTAGAAATCGATTCTAGAACAACAAAGATAAGAGAAACGCAATTTCATGCAAAAAATAAAGAAGAATCACGCAAACATCACCTGATCATTAATCAATACTTAAAAAACACGTAGTTAGTACCAACACCTAAATAAAAAATATTTAAATTTTCGTATCCAAAGTACATGTTTTCCTAGCTATTTAATGTATTTTAGCTAGATACATAACTAAAACGTAAGTTGCAATTTCTGATTTTTCAATATCATGTAATGAAAAGAATTATTTCATTTTTTCTAGACGATCTCCAAGAATGTATATTGACCAGTCTGGTTAGAGATGGAGAGGGAACTACGTCATACTTGACATTCCTATTTAACGACACACCCGTCGGTAGCCATCTTATTGAGTACTGAACGCTTGTTGTAAAAACACTTTAGAATTTGTGATACTGAATAAATATTTTGAGTGATAATTTGGTTCATACAAAGCAAGAAAGTGAGTAAATAGATTTGAAATTAAAAATAAGCTTATGTTAGTCTTATGTGAACAATTTCTACTTGGTAAATATCGTTTCCAAGGATTTTTTTCTTTGTTTAACAACCAAATTTTTATTTGTGATATTTTTACAAAGACACAGTCCATCTTATCCATCCAGTCCTGTAAGTATTTCTGAGATTAGAATTCATATTCAACATTGTTTGTGATATAGATTTTTAAGGTGTGGTAGTTGCGTCAGCCATTTGGAGAACAAAGGATTCCAATGTTCATGTTTTTAATTTCCATTTGACTTATGAACTTGCGTCGTGTGCAATATTCTGATATGTATTTTTAAGATTTAATGTTTTTTATTGAAAGGAAAATTATTCTTCACAATTACTGAAATACTACTCTCGACTCACTAGAAAAAAACAGTAGTCAAAATGGCGGACTGGAAGGAATATAGAAAGGATTACTGCTGTCTATAATACTTTCGGTTTAAAATAATTTAAAGAAATGAACATTCTCGGTAAATTATTTTCTCAGATATACCGAATTGTTATTTTTGATAGAGATCCGTACAAAATATTGTGGTATTGAAGTTGTCAATACTATTGTTGTTTTTATAATAAAATATGGATTTAAATAAATTAGGTCTACAATAGTAAATAATATGTGTTATTGATGACTTGTTTATTTTGTGGAAATTCATGATCACTTCAATGAGATTAATGAAAACAGTTTCTTGTCTAATCAAGAAAATTTACTTGAGAATGGGTTAGACCCCGAAACCGGTCGTAAGAATAAATAAACCTAGTGAAAATTAGAGTGTTTTCATTCATCTCATTGAAATAGTAAATAATTTGAACAAATCTACATTCTCCATAAATTATTTCTGAGATATACCGAATTGTTATTTTGGATAGATCCGTTCTTGAAATATATTTATTGTGGTTTTTAGGTTTATTAAATAGTGAATATACTAATATAGGTTGGTCATAAAAGCAAAAAAAAAAAGAATATATCTATATGAACTCCAGTTCTAGTATGTTAGTAAAAAAATAAAAATTTAAAAAAATAAAGATTTGAAAACATAATAGGCCGTTTTCAGTTTATGCACTGAACAAGTGTGCCTAAAAATTCGAGCAGAAGCATTTACTTCAGTTTTATTCTTATCAATCAATATCGGAATCATTGTCATCAAAAAAATACTGGATCTGTAATGTAGCAAAAGGTTTATATGAATTTTTAACGATGATTTTTAATACTGAATTATTTTAACTGTCTTTTGAGAAATTTTCAGATTTTTTCTTTTACTAAGGTAATTACAGTACTCAAGTTAGTGCAGTTTTATGGTTGAGTCTTAATTTAAAGAAGTTTGTGTGAAATTTTCAGTTTGTAATACTTTCACCTATAAACGAAGTTCAAAATCCAAAATTTTCTAGATTTTTTAGAAATGAAAAGGTTTTATTATGTATTTGCCTATCTTTCAATAAAGTAAATAGTCTAAGATCCGATATAAGAAAGACCTCCACCCCTCTGTTTAATGGATGAAGATTATTTGATAGGTAATTCAGTATGTTAAAAATTATAAAAAACAAGGGGTGCCCCTTATATTGTTCAGACTATAAATAATCAATAATTAAAAAATATTTTTTCAAAAATTATTTCTACTAGTGAGTTTAATAAAAAAAATTAACACTAGCAGTAAGTATAAAGCCTATGATAGAATATACAAACGTATGGGTGCCTATTTTTATGCTGTACAAACTATTGAGCAGCCAGGTGTAAACAGGTATTTAGGTTGTAGTTAGTTTCACTTACTTGTTCAATATGTCAACCAAACATAATATTAAGCGCTGTTTTATTGCGAATACGATGATATAGGGGTGCCCGTAAAAAATTTGTACCAAATTTTAAGAAAAATCAATTTCACTGCTACCGGGAACGTACAACAGAGATGCGAGGATAGTATACTGTGCGATAGACAAAGACGCAGGATTGTAGCTGCGCGCGGCGCAGCTACATAAAGCTTTGTATATTTGAAACTTTTATCGTTTTTCAAGAATTTAAATAAAAATGAACAAAGTGAATCGTCGGGAATTTCAAATTAAAAAATTGAAAATCAATAGTGAAAATATGTTATTCCGTACAAAAATTTTATCATTCAAAACAATAAATATTACATTCGTAAAAAATTAACTGCAATAAGTAATTTTTTTCCACATCTGATTCATCGGAATTAAAAATTTCGTTATTGCCTTCACTACATTCGCCATCCCCGTCGTAGTGAAATAGAATTTTTTTAAATTCGGCACCCGTCATTCGGAACAGATTTTTTGGGTCACTCAATTCAGATAGTGGTTTATCTTTTATTTGCATAAAGTCTTTTATCTCATTTATAAGCTCGTAAAACTGTTTCAGCATTTTCCCTTTGCTTAGCCATCTGACTTCAGAATAATATGTTATGTCATATTCGGCTGATATTTCATCCAAAAACGCTTCGAATTGACGATGACGAATAAAATTGACGGTTTTTACTAACACATTCATAACATTCTGGAGTAGAATGAAATTAGAATACAAGTTCAGTTGGTGGATAATGCAGTGAAGGACTATCAAATCATCTTTTTGCACATTTAATTCAGTTGCTTTTTTGTTCAAAATTCCGATGAAACCTTTATGTAAGCCGACCATAGAAGGTGCACCATCTGTGCATACTCCCAACTAATTTTGACCATGGCAAGGCAAAACTTGTAAATACCTTTTGAACTTCATTAAAAATGTCATCTCCTGTAGTGGTTCTTTTTAGCGGCTGTAAAGCAAGCAATTCCTCAGTAACAGTGAAACGTCGGACAACAGTTCGTCTTGATAAACTAATTTTTTCAAATTCATTTTACTTTTCAGGACACAAAACATAGCAAACTTCTAACATACACTCCTTGATAAATTCGCCTTCGGAAAATGGTTTTAATGATTTTGCCAATTTTGAAGTAACTATAAAACTAGCTTTCACAACATTATCAAGTAGTGTTCTTTGTTTATGAAACATTTGTTGCTGCTTTTCCAAATTTTCAGTAAGCGTCTGGATTTTGTCTTTTCTTATTTGTCCTGCCAGTCAGTGCAGCCTAGGATGCTTAGTTGAGTAATGCCTCTTTATATTGAATTCTTTCATCACTGAAATGGAGTCATTACACAGCAAACAAATAGGCTTACCATTGTGCAGGATAATAAATAATTCTTCTGTCCATTTTTCTTGCATCTACTTTTCGTTTCTTTCCACCAGACATCATTTTCGTATACAAAATATAATTAGTAAGCACTCAAGATGCACACAAAGTCACAAAGCAATTTAACGGCACTAGCAATTCGCTAGGATATCGCTATCTCTCGGTAACTCAAGTAGAACTGAACTAAAGTTCGGGCCATCCACCCGCTTATATAGGAAAATTGTATTCAATCCAAAACTGTAACTGCTATCTGTAACTACTCGAATTCTTAATTAATTTTTGACATGTTTTTTCAACACAATGTTTAATGTGTCGCGGGCCGGATCAAATCATACAGCGGGCCGGCTATTGCCCACCCCTGATCTAAATGAACAATTCGTTCAGGCCAGTCTCATCTTACCTACACAGTAGGTTTATGGACCTATCAGAAAACAACTACTCCCTTGGCTAATACTACGAAGGGCGTTGGATTATATCCGACAAGTGTCAGTGCAGGATTCTTCACAGAAGTAATTCCTTCACTAGTTGTTTTCTGATAGGTATCCGTCCATAAACCTACTGTGTAGGTGAGATAAGACTGGCCTGAACGAATTGTTCATTTAGATAATTCTATTTTATCAATTTTATGTTTCAATTTGGCACATACAATTCAAATGACTATCAACTGAAATTCTTCAGCTTCTTTCACTGAGCGTATTAAAATTCAATATTTTAGATTGTAGCTAAAATTTCAATCCAGAGATTATTAACTTCAAAGATTATAACCATACCTTCTGTCTTGAGGAAGCAGAAAATTGTTGAAATATTGAGATATTCGAACTTTAAGATACATAATTTTACAGGACTTGTAACAAAATGTTTCATTTGTTTCAGAATGCAGATCTTTGTGAAAACGCTGACTGGTAAAACTATCACCCTCGAGGTTGAACCATCTGATACCATCGAGAATGTTAAAGCCAAGATCCAAGATAAGGAAGGTATCCCTCCTGATCAGCAACGTTTGATCTTCGCTGGTAAACAGCTGGAAGATGGCCGAACCTTATCAGATTATAACATTCAAAAAGAATCTACGCTTCACTTGGTTCTTCGTCTCCGTGGTGGTATGCAGATTTTCGTGAAAACTCTAACTGGAAAGACCATCACCTTGGAAGTGGAACCATCTGACACCATCGAGAATGTTAAAGCCAAAATCCAGGACAAAGAGGGAATTCCCCCAGACCAACAAAGATTGATCTTCGCTGGAAAACAACTGGAAGATGGCCGAACCTTGTCAGATTATAACATCCAGAAAGAATCCACGCTTCACTTGGTTCTTCGTCTCCGTGGTGGTATGCAAATATTTGTCAAAACTCTAACCGGAAAGACCATTACCTTGGAGGTGGAACCATCTGACACCATCGAGAATGTGAAAGCCAAAATTCAGGACAAAGAGGGAATTCCCCCAGACCAACAAAGATTGATCTTCGCTGGAAAACAACTGGAAGATGGCCGAACCTTGTCAGATTATAACATCCAGA
>WOGR01002574.1:0-17207 GCA_015342045.1 Leptinotarsa lineolata | reverse complement strand
TAAACTGAGAAGTCAACGTTTTTCGACACCTGAAGAAGCGGTTGCTGTATTCAGAATGCATGTTTTGGAGATACCTCAATGAGAGTGGCAAAAGTGCTTCGACAATTGGTTCAAACGCATGCAAAAGTGTATAGATCTTCATGGGAAATATTTTTAAAAACAATAAAGTGATTTCCGATGATTAATATTTGTTTTCGTTCTATAATCCCGAAATATAAGACAACCCCATCCATATGTTGCTGATAGTTATGGTGACCTGATAAGTTTATTTGGATTTGGATTAGTTTATTTGGACGAGAGTGAAACTCTGGCAAACATTGAAAACCTTGAACTAACCGCGTCCGAAATTATATGCTCTGCTGTTTCCTAATCTCAAATATTCTGTTATACGGGGTTACAACCTCGTAAAGTGTGACCTCTCAGTCCAGCGGAATCCAGCAACAGACTGCGAATTTAGCCTACAGTTCCGCAAGCTTCAAATCGCATTAATTTATTCAAATTTTCCGCGTAATTCCACCAACTGAAGATGACACGTGAATATGTAGGACAGACAGGCAAATAACTAGGCTTGATCCTAAATTGCCGTTTTCGCTAGAGCAGCTTGTGAGATACGTTGGACAGGTTTTAAATTGCATCTGAAAATGAAATCATCTACATCTACATTCTAATGACGGAAAAGAATGAACAAAATAATAAAGATGACACTGAATAGGCAGACACTAGAAAAAACGAAGGCAACGGAAAATGTTCTTTTTTTAAATGGCACTGTTGGAATGAAAAAAAAGTTGACTCATGCCTATTTGATAACTATCAAACCAACAAGCGTGCAGGAAGAAAGAGCCCTTTTTGATGCTGGCAATATAATCATGAGGTTCTATAAGAAGTAGATCAGAAGATAACACTATAGATGTTGTTAATTTTTCAAGACCCTATTTCCAAAAAGAGAAGTGACTCATTATTCCATAGTGAACAAAAGCTTCGTCCGAGGGCGCAGCGGTCTTCCTCGAGGCAATGCTGCCACCCCAAGTTTTTTCTTCAACTTCTAACGAAACCACTTTATTTTGTCTCGAGAGGCCTTTCGATAAAATTAACACTATTACACATGTTCATATAATTTATAGAACTGACGACCTCGTCGAATCCGTCGACATCCAGCTTGGTTACTGGCGTAGGGGACCGCCAGTCCTATCATCTTTCACTTCAATATTTATTCAAACAAAACCTATTGATGCCATCTTTGAGGGCGATCATTATCGGTACAACCATCCTCTGTAGCGATCGGAGAGAAATTCTCATTCTATGATTTCGTTGCATTTTTTTACTGACACTTGAGTGTCAGTAAGATACATTCATGTGATTTCAATTTATGAATAAAAAAAAACTGGTTATAATTGCCGCAGATGAAGGTTAGAATTTTTTTTTCAGTTGAATAGAATGAAAATACTTCAAAACTATTAAATATTGATATTGGTTGTTTTTGAACAATAAAATAAAATAATAATTATCAATGTAGCTCCTGTAGCTTAATAATTTTTTGATGGCTCACTTTGGAGTATGTATGAATACCTTGGAATGTGCGAACCAGTGCCTAACTCAGTGTTGTGTTCGGTTCAAAAGGCTAACTCGCTGAACGTGTGTTCGAATGTTTTCTGATAAGCAGTACCAATCCCGTCCAGAAGACAATCCCATGTCTCTAATAACCTCAAACTGCCCCTGAAGTCGTCTACAATACTGGCGTTAGTTCTGCTTCGTCCATTTTATCTACGGCAGAGAGGGTCCTTTTCACTTCACTAGCGCTTCGATGAATATTCTCCGTGTTTGTGTCTCTCGTAGGCCCACGCTATTGATAGGGCTCTGCTTCAGACGATTCAAAATTATAATTCTTCGGGAAACTATACTGATAAATATATGATTCTGTGCACGTGAAGCTTGTTTCAAATCTTACAACTCGCCTAAGGACGTCAGACCATGTCAACATCTCCAGTATCAAGACTTTTTAATATTTCCGTGTATATTTCGTCATCAAGAGTTCCACTGAGAAAAACTCTTTTGAACTGATATATTTCGAAGTCCATTACTGCAGCTATAAAGAATGGCTCAAAAGGAATTATAACAAACTTCTAGTGCGAAGTTTTAATTTCAATGAAATCCTTCCTTTTGAGAGAAATCTTTTGCTTCCTGGTGAATACCCAATTGCAATCATCTATGGTAAGGGGTTCCCTGTTGTTTTCTAATATATTCCACACATTATTTCTGCTCAGACGAAAAATTCTACTAAGATGGCTGACAGCAAATGTAATGCATTGTTTGACGTCTTCATAGGTATCTAGTCCGATTCAGTTGCTGTGTAGTATTGTGTAGTTATTCGGTTATAATGAATAGTAGTCGTCTATTCTGATATTGCTCCTTTCTCAAATATCAGAAGATCCATTGGTTCATTATTTTTTGGATAGTCATCTAGTATGCACGTTGATTAGTTCATTACTTTTGTAGACGACTTTGTATTTTTCACTGAATTGGCCATCATAGCTATTATTTCTTTGTGTCGAAAATCAACAAGCTATAGTTTCAGGAATGCTTTTGTTGCTTTTACATATCCTATTTTTCAACTTCAAATTTGGAGTTCGGTTTTTAGCCGAAGCGGGTTCACTGCAAATATACTCTTGCTATAGCAGGGAAAACACGTCTAATGCTTATAAACAAGAAAATATAGAATAAAAGTCACTGAAGTTTCGGTGAATATATATTGCCTCTGACCTAATTTTAAGTAGCTGAAATTGTACATGTTGCAAATTTTCATGGTGTAGCATCATTTGAAATACTTGTCATGCTTAGGTTCTGATGTGTACATAATATATTTATCCAGCAGAAATGACCCATCAGAACTCTATCTGGACTTGGATAAGGGATACTAACGATTCTTAAAATCTGTATTATTGATGACTTTTATTTTGTGGAAATTCATGATCACTTCAATAAGATGAATGAAAACACTTTTTTGTCTAACTTCCACTGCGTTTATTTATTCTTACGATCGGTTTCAGGGTTTTGTCCATTATCAAGTAAAACTAACTAACTAAATTTTTGGAGTGTTTTGGGTTGCCAAATTCATAAATTCAAAAGTGTAGAATTTTGAGATTATCTTTACTTATCTTGTGTTTTGTTTCTTGAAAATGTTCATACATTGTAGATTTTTTTCCAAACAGACGTGTTCATGAAGCCTTACGTCAAAATTTCTACCGGTTTGACCTGTATAAACTGCAGGGCATTCAGCACATTCTATTCTATACAATATACCTAAGTTTTTCATTTTATCTCGTTTGGGTTTTGCATTGAATAGAATCTTGCCTAAATTATTATTACTTATGAAAGCTGTTGTTATTTTGTATTCGGAGAAGTACTTAGTTTTGGATGTTTTCTGAAAGTTAACCTGAGTGATAGATGCTACTATATTTACATGTATTGTGTTCTCTGATATTCGGGTATGTTTTTACTTATTAGTGTTCTATGAGTTCTATCTGATATTATCTTTTCTATTAGATGAACTGGTACCTGATTGTTCAACGCAATTTGTTTGATTATTTTTAGTTCATCTTGGAAATTCTTTTCAGATAAAGGGATTGTGAAAGCTCTGTGTATCATTAACCTAAAGGCGGCTAATTTATGTGAGAGTAGACTGAAAGAGTCAAAGAGAGAAAGAGAGAAAACTATTATTAACTCTTGAAATATTCAAATCTAAGAAAGTAAGCTCTTTGTTTTTTTTCGATTTCTATTGTGAATTTAATTTTGTTATGTAGACTATTAAGAAAGTTTAGAAATTGATTGATTTGTCTGTTTGAACCACCAAAACCCACCGCAGCATGTCATCCACGTATCTGAACCAAAACACAATATGTTTCTGAGAAAGGGGGTTGTTGAGAATGAGGGTACTTTCAAATATGTCCATGAAAATGTCTGCCATCATGGGGCTTAAGGGTGAGCCCATAGAGAGACCTGAGTTTTGTACATAAAATTTATTAATTTATATTTGAAGTATTAATTTTCGCCAAATCTGTCTTACTTTATAGTCAAAGTGATATTTTTCAGATACAATTGTCTTCTAGCCGTGGATGTAGTGGCATCTGTGGGTGGAGTACCTTTTTTTATGGATAAATGGAAAGTGGATGTGGCCTATGCGGGAGCACAGAAAGTATTGGGAGTTCCTCCAGGATTAACTCTTATATCTTTCAGCCCTAGGGCCCAGTAAGTATATTTGTAATTCTCTTATTGATACAGCTGACGATTAACATGCTTGTTGGTGCAATAATTAGAAAAATTTGAGTGACTCCACTGCTTCTAATATCACAAGTAATATCGTAATAAAATTATGAAATAGCATAGTTAGAAGTGAATCGTTGTTTTTGATCAGATGTTTCAATAATCAGTATTTTTAGGAATTATAAATATAATTAGGAATATGAATTTTTCAATGTTACTCATCTTAGTCCTTATTAAATGGGTAGGTCCGAGAAAACAAATGCAGTGAGCAGTAGTGATGTTGGCTTGTGTATAGTTCAAGTAAACGTATTAGTGCAACCTACCTTCCAACAGCTCCCCTTTAATAATATAGTTAGGGAAGCTTCTGATAATTCCTCTTCCATATTTTCTGTTTCACTATCACTGTCGTCATTTAAATCAATAATGAACTTATTTCCACCATTAACATGGAAGTGTCCAAACTCCATATAGTCTTTTTCAACTAAAATTACTTCTTTAATCCTTTTCTGCTAGTCCTCTTCGGTTATATCAGATACCTCCTCTTCAATTAGCTCCATTACCTTCTTGGTAATGGAGCCCGATGCTTTGTTTCAATTTTCCCCAAATCAACTCGATGCGATTGAAAACACAAAAATAGGGGGAAAGTCTCAGTATGGTATGTCCATCCATTAAATTTCATTTTTCCTCGAATTGTTATCCGGTACCTTGATGAGCTATCGCGAATGATAGGAAGCGTTGTCAAGAACTATTATGCTATTCGCATTCAAATTTGGGATCACTGTCAACATTGCAGTTTTCAAGTTTTTTTCCACATAATTCCAAAGAATTTGGAACCTATCCTTTACTTCCTCCGCAATGCACAATGATTAGTCTTGATCCTTTGTTTGCATGCATGTTAGGCGTACACATTCTCGAACCATCAGTCCAACCTTTCGTATCTGTGTCATGAGTTTCATACCAAGTTTCGTCCAAATAGAAATTTGCCGTTGTTCTTGTCTATATTCAGTTATTTGTTATAAGTATTTGTTACGCATTTCCACTATTCGTCTGCTTTCCATAACTACTTGACGTTTGTTTATTATGGTAAATCCTAGTTTCTTTATCCAATTCTGAAGAGTTTGTCACAGCAGCTCACGTTATGGCCGGAAGTTTTCAATTTCTTCCTTATGATTTCAGTTGTAGAAATCTCATTGCTTTTGTAACAGTCGTATATTGTTTTTTTAATGACTTTATGAGATGGATATCTAAATGTTTTGGTAATCCTGTATCACAGGGCGTCTTGCGTTCATAAGGTTTGTTTTTAACTATTTTACGTACAGTTGAGAAAGGAATTTCGGTCAAATCTGATGTTGCTTGTAATAGTTTGTTTCCATCGAAACCAAACTTGAGATATGTAGATTCTTGAACATTGAAACATACTCTCTGTGTTTCAATATTCAAATGCATCCGAATCTTATTTACTGGTATCTCTTTTTCTCATCGTTTACCATCTCTATTGTAATCAATACACTGGAAAAGTCTGCGTTGTTATCACACTTGTTTTTACTATTATTACATGTTCAAGGATGCCACATTTTAAACAGATACCAAAAATTTCAAGTAATTATAATGCACCAATATCGAATTTCAACACTCAAATCGAGATCAGTTCCTGAACTATACATTGATGAGACGACGATGATAACCATACCAGCATTCCCTGATTTCGATTCGTCACCGTAACATGACTTCAACTTTAATTTCACGACCCTTCAGCTTATCATTAAACTTGGTTAGTAACAATTATTCAATACGAACCGCCAATTCTAGATTCAACGTGGACTAGATGGCAGCGAGTTTATTTTTATATATTGGTTTATTTTGCCCTTGAGAGTGCCGTCAACTTCAAGAGTGCACAGTATCGTTTACTTGAACTATATTTGCTGAGCCCAACAGCCAGCAGTGCAACAAAATAGTTTCTCAATTTGCAATGTCCGAGGATGTTTCCTGACTATACCAGAGAAATCCAAGTTTCAACCAGCCGTGATTTTTGGGTCATGTCAAGTGTACAACAATACAATAATTTGACATAATACTGAATGAAGTGACGGATAGAAACAAAAATAGAAATTCCCATGTTATGTTGTACCACATTCAATAATTTTTTTTAGTGTTCAAGAAGTGTCTCATCCCTGATAATAAGTTGAATGATAAAAAAACTTGCTTCCTCTACTTTTTGTCCAAAATACTTCAAGTCTTAACACAGTAAACGAAATGGTGTCACTACTTGATCGTTTGATTTTTCATTTGTCCAACTTACTATATTTACTCTCAAGTCAGTAATTTGCTGATTAAATCAACGAAGTTGAGGGTGAATTTCAAGTATTATTTATCAAATTTATGAGAAAACTTCTGAAAATTATTATTCTTAATCGACTCCATGAAACAGAAGACAGTTTGATAATCTCGATTACCAACTTCTTAACTCATGACAAAATTCGTTAAGAAAAGATCGTATCTTAATTCGGATGAGAATCAGAATAACTGCAGTGGAGGAAATTATGATGGATTTGGAAACAATTAAAAAGTTTTAATGAAAGGTCAGGATTAGAAATAGTGGCGTCTTTCGCAAAATGTTTCATTTTACTTCAATAGAGGTAAATTAATTCAAACGAACTGAATTTATTAGGAACTCTAGAATAAATTGCACGTTGGAATTTACAGGAACTTTTTTTAAGGCTAGAACACAAGCACTACCGGAAAATCCTTAAGGCGCTCTAAGAGCGGTGCCTGTGCGGAACTAGCGATTCACGTTGGATTTGAATCGCTGGAGATTAAATCCATTTGAAAAAACGTTCTGAGGAAGTTTATTCCACATAAACGCAGTTCTCCAAATGGAAGAGTTCTTGAACAGTGAAGTTCGAGGTGTACTGAGTTGAACCTCCAAACGATGAGCAGCCACAGTCCGTCACATATTTCTGGTATGTACTGCTCTTGGTGGAATAAAATGTGCCGAGTCACTTGAACACTTCCAGTGAAAGTATCTATAGAAGAGAGACTATAGGGTGTGTGAGATGTCATCGAAATTTTTTATTCCTTTGAAAGACCTATTGAAAGGTCTTGAACATTATGTGTGGAATATAACATCGTTCAAATGTCCGCCACGGCTTCTCTGGGTGAAGCGCATCCAAAACGTCCAATTTTCCATGACCCTGGCTGAATTTTATGGATGGCATGGGTTGTGTTGGCTTTGAGGAACCTGCCTTAACATATATGTGTATACAAACCTTTCCTTATAGTTGAAATATGTGGGCTTGTCGTTTCTTTACACAAAATCAACCAATAGCGAGTAAATTTCTGACCACAAGCCCAATTGAGCGACTACGTGAATCCTATCACGGTCAAGCCACTTATTTTAAGATAGGGTTTGTAGAGTTGAGTATTGTGCAAGCGGTATTGCAAGTAGTATTGCAAGTAGTATTGCAATACTTTACATGGAAATGTTTTGGTGGGATAGCTATATTGGAACGATATGATATTCTTTCTTGAGAATACATCTAATTTGATGATTGAAAAAGTTTACAATCTCTATGTTCTGAATGCAATTGGAAGTTCTAATATAATTTTTTCAGACGTACCAAAATAGCAAATGATGGTAAAACATCTGATGTGAGAATGGTCCGGCAAAATGTAGGCGCACGTAAAAATTAATTAGGTGAAAAAGTATGACTCTAAGACCGAAACCCCAGTGTATATGAACATGTCAATTACATATTTCTTGCATTTTTATCTGATGGAAAATCTTTCAAGTAGGACGAGTGATTATTCAATACTGATCCAGTTATATGTAGGTACGCCATATGTTGAAAGAGCAACCAGTAAATCCACTTTAAAGTTTATTGAATCCTTATTTGGAAGATGGTTTCTTCTATGCTGCATACACTCCTTGTCATGTTCTGACACATAGTATCAATATTTAATAAGCAGTCTGGGGTTAACTGAACTTGTACTGAATTTAATAATTTCTTTTTGTTGAATTCTACTATGATATTTTCTTGTATAATGATCCAAATGTTTCTAATATCTACTTAAGGAATTTGCATAGTTGTTTCGATAATGATTTGATTCTTTGAATTGTCTGTGAATCTGTGCAATACAAAATATGATACAATGTAGGAAATGGAAGGTATTCCTGTGAATCCGTACGAGGCCCACATTTCAGTTTTGGTATACTGGGTTTTTTCGCGATTCCGAAGTTTTTTGAAGATCTAGAGTTTTTCTCAAAACATAACCTGTTTCTCAAAACTCGATAGTCTAAGAAAAACTTTAGAAACGCGAAATCAACTCATATACAGTGTTTCTCCGGATTGATGTTGCAAGAGGTACGATGGACTAAATTTTTTTTAATTTCATTTTGAGATTGCAGAATTGAGCTCTGCTTGATGAGAAATTGATTTTAGGAATATTTTCAGTTTTTGAAACTGTATTGTATTACTTGTTCGTGTATCACGAACACGAACAGGTAATACAATGAAGAACGATATAAATAAAGCGACCAGTACCAACCCAGGTATTGCAAGCTTTACCACATAGCCTTTGAAAATGTCTATCGCAACAGTAGATGAAAAGTCAGGCATAAAAACCTAAAGACCACGGCCAGAAAACCTGGCAAATACCTTTCATACAGTTATCTCCGGCCGTGAAAGTTTACATTCTTCGATACTTTATTTTGTTTGATCTAAAACATTTTGCCATAATTTCTTATTCTGAACAACTATTATCAGTAACATCAGGGTACACCCGAAAAAAATAGTTCCCGCTCCATCGTTAAATCCAACTTGTTTTTTCACAATTTGAAAATATTCTTGAAATTAATTTCTCACCAAGCAAAGCATAATTTCACAATTTAAAAATTAAATTCAAATATTTTGAGTCCATCACTGCTCTTGTAACGTGTCTCTTTGCCCTCTAAAGACTAGATCTCCTGACCACAAACTCATTTCAATGTGGAGTGAATTACTGATAAATGTTGGGGAACAATTAAGCCGCGCAAAATTAGACATTACATATCTGCTGAGAGGGAGGATCTTCAAGTCTATTTCCGAAATTTTCCGTAGCTAGATGTTTGTTTCAGCTCTAACGATCCATCAAGTTGTGCTTCTGAAGTCACGGAAGTTATTCCATCATCCATGAATGCATATATTCCTTTTTCAATGGAACGAACTTCTAAGGGCAAACTTTGGTTCAACAGAAATTGCGAGCAAGCTGTCGCCTCCAAAAATCTCGCCTACCTGCAGTGGCGTAAAAACCCCAGTGCCGAAAACCGAACTAGGTTTGTCAATGCTCGCAACAGCTGCAAACTTAGAATCAATGAAAGCAAAAAACTTCACAATCAGAGAATTAGGGATGTACTGCTTGCAAATCCCAACGGCTCTAGAACCTTCTGGTCGGTAGCTAAAGCTGTTAATAAAAACTTTACGAAATCCACAATTCCACTACTAACCCTAGCGGATGGTTCAATTGTAACAACAGCCACAGAAAAAGCAAATTTACTAGCTGAAAAATTTGCTTCTCACTCCACAGTCGATTTTTTGGGAAAGGTATCACTCACTATTCCTACACTAGAATCCACAATGCCGAAAATCACTTTTCGACAACGTCTAGTCAGGCGAATTTTCAAACACCTCAATATCGACAAGGCGTCTGGTCCTGATGAAGTGCCCGTCATCGTACTCAGAAAATGCGCAAATGAACTCGCGCTAGTATTTTGCAAACTTTTCAACCTGTCTCACAAGAAAGGGGTTCTTCCTCCTTGTTGGAAGATTGCTCACGTTCAGCCTATTCCCAAAAAGGACAAGAAAAATCTTTGCTCTCAGTGATATCAAAAATCATGGAGAAAGTCGTAAATAACCATAATACTAAATATTTGAAAGGCTTTAACATCTTCAGCGATCATCAATATGAGTTTCAGAAACAAAGATCAACAGGCGACCTTCTATCGTATGTCACCCATATTTGGAATAACGCAATCGAAAAACATGGAGAGTCAAGAGCTATTGCGCTTGATATTTCTAAGGCCTTTGACCGTGTGTGGCATGAGGGTTTGCTGGCCAAACTTCGATGCTATGGCTTGTCGGACCATTTTTGTGTATGGCTCCTAAGTTTCCTGAAAAAACGTTTCCTGCAAGTGGCTGTCGATGAATATCTCTCAAATACTTTTACCATCAACGATGGTGTTTCACAGGGATCCATATTGTCTTCAACCCTCTTTTTATTGTACGTCAACGACTCATTAGAAGAAACGAAGAATCCAATATATTGCTTTGCTAACGACAGCACACTTGTCTCGTCATTCCATATGGATGCCAGGAAATCAGTTGCGGATGCACATCTTCACCGGCAGCAGGAGGTTGCATATCTCAATGAGGATATGGAAGTAATTTCGAATTGGGGTGAAAGTAATCAGGTTCATTTCAAGGCCACGAAAACCCAGGCATCGGTTTTCTCCAGAAAGATAAATGTCTCTGAAGCGAATATAATAATGTTAGGACAGGCAATTCCGCTTTTTGCTTCGATAAGTTTGTTGGGTGTTAAAATGGACACTAATATGTCTTGGTACAATCATGTTGCTGGAATTGCGAGAGCTGATTCTCAAAAGCTTGAAACACTATTCCGTTCCAGAAAACTGTACACACCTCAGCAAATTTTGATGCTTTATGAAGCTCAGATCAAACCTTTTTTGAACTATTGTTCTCATGTGCGGAGCTCCGCCTCTAAACATACCCTGAAGCTGCTGGATTCCATCCAGAAAAAAGCCATTCGTCTGATTGGAGACGCAAACATAACTTGTAATCTTGATAGTCTGGAACATCGAAGAAAGGTTGGAGATTTGTCTCTCTTTTATAGATACTTCCACGGAAAGTGTTCAAGGGACTTGGCACATTTGATTCCACCAATAGCGATGCATATCAGAGATACGCGACGGACTGTGGCTGCTCATCGTTTTGAAGTTCAACTTAGTACACCTCGAATTTCGCCGTTTAAAAACTCTTTCATTTGGAGAACTGCGTTCATGTGGAATAAACTTCCTGAGAACGGTTTCCCTAATGGATTTGATCTTCAGCGATTCAAATCCAATGTAAATCGCACAGGCACCGCTCTGAGAGCGCCTTAAGATTTATCCTGTAGTGCTTGTGTTTTCCCCTTAAAAAAAAGGTAATCAGTTGCGTGCTGCCGCGATACCTGTCTACGTGCCTCGCGAATAACAATGTTTCTGCCTAGTCTAGGTCAAAATTAAGTAAATGATGATTTATCCAATTCATCTGTAAAGTGTGAATTTGGCCGCCCTCTGAACTTGCCGTCCGGGCAAAGGCCCCGGTTTGCCCCCATCCAGGATCCGGGCCTGCTCAAATTGGCAACTTTTGAACATTTCACGTGTTTCGTAGCTGATATTTCTCTGCAAAATGATAAACTTTGGTAGTATCAAGTATTCAAAGGGCCTTTCGAAAATGCGAACTGAATATTTACGATTTAGTAAAAGTTCGAAACCGGGAATCAAATTAAACAGCGCCAAGCTGAAGCTGGACTGAATTCATAAGCGATTTTCGAATGGTTACGCTACTTTCCTGTTTTAAAACAAGTTGATTTCCTTTCTCCCCACACGACCATATTCTGCTTTTGAAATACAACTACAACCAAAACATTTTTCGTGCTCCTCGAAAGAATCGAAATTATTGAGCTTTTCGAATGTAAAACGAACACACAACAATTTTTTATGATCTCGGCTCCAATTAGGGATTTGGTTTATATTGTAGTTAATATTTTTTCCCAGATTTGCATTCCGTTCTAAGCCAACTTGATCTCTAGATTTTTGATACGTCGTACTGTTTTCGCACAATGAAATAAATTCACTGATTCATTTCTTGACGTGTCAAGAAGATTACTTTGACCACGTCACTGAAGACAACTGCCGCAGTTGCAGTCGAAACGTTTAGATATTATAACCAAAGAAGACTACGGCCAAACCCGAAAATCAACCAAAACATTGACGCCAGCCGTGTAAGCCTACATTCCTATGATATTATAAAAACACAATTTGGGTAGAATTCAGTCAGTGTGAGAACGCTTAAGAAAGTTATTGTATAGCGAAACACAATAAAGTGATACCTAAATGATATTTTGAAGTGATACTAAATATCCCTTTCGTTAGCTCACATCAGCTCCAGAATTTAAAATGGAGGTGGTTTGTGCTGGATGATGGTAAAATTTGTAATAATAGTTGTTTTTATGTCAAATTCAATACCACAAAAATAAAATGAATCTGAGAAATGTATGTTCTCTGTGAGAAATTACTGTTCTGTCCTATGACGATACTAAAATTCATTTCTTCTACCTATATGCAGTGACTATGTCCCTTTATCATGTATCATCGTAAATGTTAGTCATTTCTGAGAAAATTTTGAGAAGTATATTTGAGTGGTTTGTTACTTCAACTCTGTTATATGCAAATCCATGGCCTGTGTCAATGGTGTCTTGTGCAAGTGTACAACTATTTTTGTTATCTCTGATATCACTTTTGTGACCTGTGATTCTATCTTTAAGAAGTCTGATAGTTTGGCCAATATACCTGATTGCAACTTGCACAAGAAACGGGATAGGTTGAACAAGTGTTCTGAACTGTAACAGTTTTTTTGCTGTTTTCATAATGGTATTTTTAAGGCAATAGTGATATATAAAAATACTGCTGATACTGAATATATACACACACGTTTCTTCTCTTTTTTTTAAACAATGGAACTCTAAATCTCTCACATCCGTTTTGTAATGATTCATCTGATCGAAAAAACCACTCTATTTTCTGAATAGTGGGAATTCTCATTCCCGATTTCAAATAATACAGTTAACGAATAGTGAAAATGTTCCTCACCAATAACATTCCTAGGAGTAAAAATACGTTTGTGATTATTCCAACTTGAGAATATCTGTGTGAGAATTCATTACCACGGTAGCCGAATCGTGTTTCTAAAATTACAACCATTAGGTTTTTTGTGAATGAATTTTCTGCCCACGATAGCGAGAATTTAAAACTGAATCTGGTTATAATAGAAAATTTCTCATAATAAACATCGCAAACATTTCATTAACGGACCTCTGCTGTGAATTTTGTGGGTAAACACTATTCGTTTTCTCAATTTCACGACTCTGAATGGAATTTTGAACACTGTAAAATACAAAAAAAGTATCCGAGTGTGTACTTTCAGTTCAGAAGTAAATGACTAATTAACTATAATGACAAAGTGAACCAAATTCTGAAGAGGCAGTATTTACAGCCCACAATCAAATTTCAACTTTTCTACTATCATTCAAGGTCGCAATGCCCCATGAGGCACAGGGCATATACGAAATACCATGTTCCTACTGCTACAGAACTTACATCGATAAGATCAACAGAAGAGTCTCCAAAAGAGCCTACGAACATGAGCTTGCTGTCTGTAAATTAGATCCAGCCTCATCCCTCTTCAAATATCATTGTGGAATACGCCACACAATGCCACCGAAACTATCGCCAACGAAAGAACTCCCCAGACCAGAATAATCCAACTGCCTCAACGAACGAGATGAATCACAAAGATCACCTCATTCATGGACATGATTACTCTCACGCTATATATCTCACAACATTGGTCACATCGCTTCTTCAAATCACAAACCTGTTCCCACTACTAATGCATCATTTCCACTACCGGTCCCCTCCTCAACTCGTCCAGGAACATAAATACCAGACCGAAATTGGTGGAATGACCCGGAGCGATTTTCTTAGACGTCTCCGAGGCGTTCGACAGACTTTAGCCAAAGTGAGCAACTTTGGCTACACGAAACAAATGGTAAAATAAATGGGGTCTTTTTCAATTGATAGGCGATGCCGCTGTACATTAGGACTAGAACTCTCAACCCTACGACTACTGGAAGCAGACAGAAGACTAACATTCAAGTATCACGTATGGCAGAGAATAGGAATGGCGAGATCTGCCCGACAAAACCTATCACTAATAATAGGTCGAAGAAGCAACATGGAGGTCAAAGTGAAGTTGCTGATGATAAAGACCGTACTATTACCAATGATCCTGTATGCCTGCACTGCCTGGGGCCATTGTGTTCAGACATACAGTGGTAGTGCTCCGTTCGAAGTTTATTTGCGAAATTTCGTTCCGGAGATTTCAGCTTCGAAGATGAGCCACGAAGTAGTCGATCTACAGTTCTCCTGGGCTAGGGTTTGAGGACCCTGTATTTGAGGACCCTGAGACCCATCACTAACGGTACGTGGGATGGTGGATGAACTGGTCGTCAGCTCTCAGGTGGTTTGAAAAGGTCAAAAAGCTCGAAAAGTGGGTGTCTCACGACTTGAATGTTATATGGAAAGTATCACGTTTCGGTGTCTTTTTTCTCTGCTTTTGGGCGACCAAAACAATCCTAAGACAACAGGAGACGTTCAGGACAGTGTTTGAGCACTAATGAGCCACTTCCGAATGGCGAAAATACACCAAAGAAAACCATGGTTACTGTATGGTGGTTAGAGGCTTCATCCAATTCTGAGCACCCAATTTCCATGCTAACGGAATTATTCAACTTGCGCTACGTTGGTAAAAGTGCACTGAATCAAATTGTGCTCACTTTGATCAAATTGAGTCAGTATTTACTGATACATTACAGTTTGAAGTAGACTCATAAAAACAGACAACACTTTTGAAACAACCTGATAATTCCACAGGAATGAACCAACATGTTCTGAACCGATAATTACTGAGGATTCCAAGTGAATAATCAATATTGATGACTGAATGAAAGAAAAACAGTACCTGTAGAAAAACATTCACGTCTCGATACCAATTATGATGAAATAGGATATGATTCATAGTTGTATTGGATGTTTCGTCTTGATATGATTGGATAAGGATGTTGATGACGTCTAGGTAATATTCATTACAGAAATGTTTTCATCTCACTAGTTTTGTCTGCAGGTGAAATCCTTTGAATATATCGTGCTCAGTTGTTGCAAAAGTAAATTTTCTCTTCAAATTTGCTGAAAATGATTTTCGATGTTCTAACAGAACGCTAATCACATTGCATGCAGTAAAGCAAAAATAGACCCCATATACATCTCAACACTTTTATTTCTTTGAAGAAAGGTTAGTTGGGTAACAGGATCAATTTCTTCTTAGAAAAAACAGTTTTTTTCTTGCCGGCGTTTCGAATTCAATTGAATTCGAGACAACGGCAAAAAACAATTGTTTTTTCTAAGAAGAAATGGGTCCTAAGAAGAAATTGATCCGAATTTAATTGAATTCGAAACGTGGGCAAGAAAACAATTGTTTTTTCTCAGAAGAAGTTGATCCTGTTACCCAACCAACCTTTCTTCAAAAAAATTATTGGATTACTAAATTAGTTAACTTTTATTTCTATTCAATTTAATGAACAAGTTATTTTATTGCCTTTCTATATTCATCACTATTTCATTCGAATGCATATATTGATGAAGTAAACTACTACCTAGGAATAATTTCTTACAATCTGAACGAACTTTGGTTATCAGATGTAGGGTTTTAATTTTGAGGCTCTCTGTTGATGTTCAATTCATTTTTCCATTTAGGCTCGCTACAAAACATTTGAGTGAACCGAAAATAATATTTTTCTTTATTTAATCTGTAGTACTTCAATCGATATAATAATCAATATCATTATTTCCGACTTCTACTGTCTATTATGATATAATATGATCTGAAATACCTGAAAGAATAGATAAAATGAAAATTCAAAAGAAATATCTGAAAACTACAATTGTATTGAGCAAAAAACCCTGAAATAAAATTACTATAAAATAGTCGTCTTCGAAGACGATTGTGGATTCTAACAATCGAAACGTCGTGAAGCAACTAGGCTTGGAATATTGTCAAATATGGAAGATAGTCATGAAATAATTGAAATTAATTTAAGCAAATACATGAATTGAAAGATGTTTGAACCTCAACTTCATTATTCTAAAACAAAAACACTCAGTATTCAGAATTCCGTCTTTTGATATTCCAAGTTCATAGACATCAAAATTGATACGATTACAGGATATGGAAATATAAAACAATCTCCAAATACGCAAACTTTGCACGGATGCATACTGAGCATTTTACCTTAGTATGGTGACAGCAGCAAATTTGCCAGCTTAGCATATGAATCTATATAAATATCGAGGGAGGTCAAGATCAGAGAGAGAAAGTATTGAGTAATTAAGTAATTCAGTATTCATTGATCACTCTTCAGAAACTGTTCCAGAATGCAGCACACATCCTTTTCCTTGATCCTACTGGGTAGCATTGTAATGTAAGTTTTGTGATTCTTTGTATTTTTTTATTAACTATGTAATGTTATAATATTAGATTTTCAATTGAAGGTGATTCATCAGCAATGTCGCACTTGATGTGACCAACGGATATTCAATCCTCTTACCAACTCTGCAGAGGCGTAACAAAATAATGTTTTATTTAAACACATAGGTAACTACGTAAAAATTGTTATAGTAGGTGGTCATGGTAAAACTGATTACATTTTCTTATTATGCCTGATAAAGTATTCCAAAAAAACAAAAAATTTACGAAATAATTATTGTGTTCCTTTTTCAAAGAAAGAGAACTACAAAGCCAAGGAATAATCACCTATGTTATGCTTATGAAGTTTCAGAATCCATTGACTCGTCCGAAGAGGAATCCCTAGTCACACTCAGATCTATTATTATTTGGTCGAAAACAGTGTCTACTATCTCGTCCAATCTCCACATTTTCTTTTCTTCTTTGATCACATGGGCTGCAGCAATAACCCAATATTCTTTCCGTATCCGTTCCATTGCGAGTTCTAATAAACGTTGGATATCAGAAATTTTATATGTCACGTTTTCACGAGCTACGTAACCATAACGGGTTACG